>LKTO01000263.1:0-68431 GCA_001399465.1 Hymenoscyphus scutula | reverse complement strand
CTATATAAAAAACGTCTATATATAACTATATACTTTATATATTTATAAATAAAAGTATCTAAAATTAAATTCTTAGTTTTATTAATATATTAAGATTCTTTTTTCTTAATTTTTAAATATTATCTAACTTATACTAAAGTGTTATTTAAAAAAGAAAAAATAGTTAATAATTATAGAGGTCTTTTTAAGCGAATCATTAATTAAAGCTAGTAAAGGTAAAAAAGTAATATTTTTATAATCTTTAAACCTTATTTCTCTAATAAAATTTTAACTTAAAATGAATCTATTTATAAATATATAAGATATATAGTTATATATAGACGTCTTTTATATAGGTTTTAAAGTAGTCGACTCGGTAATATAGCCGACTCGATAGTAAACTACGTTAGTAGATTTAGCTAGCTATTCTATTAGAAAGAGTTATATATAGTACTTTATAGATCTTTACTATAGAGCGTTTACTTAGTTTTTTAGACGTTTAAATAGCCTTAATAGCTAGAATGATTCGCTTTTCTTAAGTTTAAATTTCTATAATAAATAATATAGTTTATTACTAAGCGAGCTATATTATTAAGCGAGCTACTTTTCTCTACTTCTATATCTACTATCTAAGACACGCGATTTCTCTATAATAAATTATATAGATTTATACTAGCGAAGCTCGGATTATTCTAGCTATAGAAGTAGTTCGATTATTCTAAAAAATAAGTATTCGAAAAGCTACTAACCTCTATAATATATCTAGAATAACTCTTACTTATTAAATAGCTAGTCGAACCTCTCGCGACGAAACTACCGCTAATTATTATAAGCTAACTAAGATAGAAGAGGAAGTAATTATTCGATATATACTAGACTTAGATATACAAGGATTTATACCTCGGCTTACTAGTATTAAAGATATAATAAATTATATACTCGAATTATAAGGAGAGAGATATATTAGAAAGCTTTAGATATATCGATTTATATAATATTAACTATAATTAAAGATATATTTTAATTATATTTATAACTTTTAAAGAGCCTTATATAAAGATTCTAAGTAAGTTAGTATATAGTTTCGGCTTATAGAGAATATAAGAGTAAAATATAGAATCTAGAACTACGATTTCTATAACTTTAATAAGATAGACTTTATAATAGACGTTATTAGCCTAGCTATAGTTGTTATACACGCCGATCGACGTAGTAGAGGTAAGATAGTTTAGCTAGATAATTAGAAATAGACTATTATAATTATTTATATTAATAGTAAAGAAGGAAAAATCTCTTCGTTTTTAGTAGTCTAAGAGAAATATTACCTCTCTAGCTAGTATACTAAAGGAGGCCTTCTAGACGACTAGGTTATTAAACTTATAAGTAATAGATAGATAAATAATAAGACAGGTCTAGAATAGATATAATACTTTAATAAGTATACTACTACTTAGGTAAAGGGTCTATATTAAATACTTGTTCTCGATAGATATAAGAGTTATAAATCAGCTATATTTTAAGAGTACTATATAGCTAATAATATTATAACTCTCTATCTACCTTCTTACTCGTCTTATCTTATCTAGCTACTTAATATAGAATGCTTTAGTATTCTTAAGCGTATATATAGACGTTAAATTAAGCTCTTTATTAAGGCTTATATCAACTATATTATAAAGATCGAGTTCTTTTTAGCCTTTTATATAGCTTATAATTAGTTAATAATAACTTAAAATACTAAAGCTAGGTTTTATAGAGCTAGGTTAGTCTCTTTTAGTCTATAGATAGTTATTACTAAGCTTAATATTAGGTTATAGACTCTAATACCTTCTATAGACCTCTTTATAAATACTAATCTATAGGTCTCTTAGACTTCTTATAATCTAACCGAAGCTCTCTCGTAGACTATACTAGTTAAAAATCGTATTATACTCTATTAAGAAAGCTTACTAACACCGATTTTTAAGATAGTAGCTATATTAGCTAAGGATATAGAGATATTAGCTTATAAGGTAACTTTACTATTAGCTAAAGTCTAGACTCTTCGCTAGGTAAATAAAGCTCTTAGTAAACGTCGAAGAGCTAAAAAGACTTAGATCCGTTAAGGGGGTATACTTATTATAGAGGATACACAGGATGTATTAGCTTAAAAGAAAGTAGAGAAGTAGGCTCGACGCGATAAGCGTGTTAAAGAGAGTAGGTAAAAGGAGAGGTAGCTCTCTAGGCGACGATATAGTACTTATAGAAAGACTAGTTATAATATATAAACTTGTTAAGAGTCTATAGAACTAAATAACTTGTTAGATTCTAAGTAGTTTAGTTAATTAAATATATTATAGTTAAGTAATTATATATTAAAGAGGTTTAATAGAGGAAAGTAGTCTACTTAGTAATATAGCTCGCTTAGTAATAAACTACGTTAGTTAAGAAAACGCGTATTAAAATTTTAGAAGTTTATACTAAGGAAAAGTAATCGACTCGCTAATAAACTATATTAAATTAACTTTAAAATATAGTAAGAATATAGAAAGATATAGAAGACTATATAGACGATTCTAGTATTATAATTTTCTAGCTTCTAAGCTCTTAGATAATTTTATATTACTTATAAGACTATATAATAATACTATATAGTAGTTTTCGATGACTTTAAAAGCGGTAGTGTAAACCTCTAGCCTTTATCATCTAAAAAAATCAGAACGATGTCGTCAATTATTTTAAGGCATTTAGTGAAATTGGAAACTATATCGCTATCGCTGTCTTCTGCTTAATTAAATTACTTCAACAGAGAGGACCTTTCGCATCTAAAACAACCCGTCACATAAGTCCGGAACCAATTGGTGTAAATTCTTACGGTTGTCCGTACGTAGAAAGGTACGAGAGTTAGTAAAAATACGGACTTTAACAGCCCCCGATACGACGCAAGCGGGGCAGAAGATATACCCCGCTTTAACTTGAATGTAGTCGATTCCGCCAGTCAACCTGCCCTGAAAGCGTAAGTGGGTTCCCCAAGGGTGACGCGAGAGATCACCTGGAATTAGAAACGGGCCTTTCGTGTTGGCTTTCTGAGAGGGAGTAGCTAGCGCTGAGGAGCCTCAATTCAGTGTTTTCAGGCCAGAATAGTCAGGGCTCTGGGGCTCTTCACGCTTCCTCCCCACTCATGCTTTGACTGACTACATTCAAGTTACTACCTCTCGCATCTCAAACACTTAAACCCGTTACATAAGTCCGGAACCGGCCCGGTATGTATGGCGGACCAACCAATCCTTTGGGAGTTAGTAAAAGTACGGACTTTCACCGCCCCGATACGACGGACGTGGGGCAGAAGATATACCCACCATCGAGGTGCGCTCTCTACTTATAATAAACTGATAGACACTCCAGAGTACAGAACAGAAAATTGCTATACTTGTCCAGATCCAGATCTAGATAAACAAAGAAGGCATTAGTATACTCAAGTCGAGTGCGTCTTTGACATACCTACCTAACCCCCGCCCCCTCCCTCCCCAACCACTCACGAACATCCATCATGGCGACCATCAATCTCGTCAAAAAAGGAAAAGAGGAAGTAATAAACATGGGCCCCGTCCAAATCTACGTCCTCGAAGATGGAAAACTCTGCGGCGACCGCCTAGGCCTCGTCCGCATCACAATCCAACCCAAATCAGCCGGACCACCAGTTCGTCCCCTTTTTACCCTCCCCCTTTTACCCTCGCTAACACCCCTCAAAAGCTCCACTGGCATAGAATGCACGACGAAGGCTTCTACGTCTCCCAAGGCACCCTCCGTTTCCACACCGAGAGCGGGGATGTCGATGCCAGCGCCGGGGATTTCGTCATGGTTCCCATCAAAGCCGTTCACAGCTTCTCGAATCCGTTTGAGGAGCCGGCTGAGGTTTTGGGTACCCTTACCCCGGCGTATTATGTGGATTATTTGAGGATGGTGGCTGCTAGTATGAAGTCGGGGTTGAAGATGGGGGAGGATGCGCAGAAGGATATTATGGCTCAGTTTGCTACTTTCCCGCCGGGGGTTGAGGGGTTCATGGAGTGAAGAATGAGGAAGGAAAGGGAAAGGGGGGAGGGAAGAGAGAATTATTTGAAAGAGTGGATGATGTGACTTATTGTAATGAAGAATTGCACTTTGTGTGACGAGGGGTCTCCCCAGCATATTGCCGAGTAAGCCATGAGTAAGCCACGAGTAACCTGTGCTTAACTGAATGACCAAATATAGAGTTTTGTTGATTCAGAAGAATTTAGAGGAGAAGACTAAGTTACCTCGAGAAGTAGAAGAGAATACACTAATTTTCATCTGATGGCATTGCAACAATTTAGAAAAACATAAAGAAACAAGGGGTTTTGGGACGAAGGGTGGAAGGGATTTAATCTATCCACGAACTTGACGAAGAAGTGTATACTCTAGATTTAATGGGCTGAAGTAGAAGCGAAGAAATCTTTCATACATACTACATATCAAGAAGACTCGTTACAATTCATAGCCGTTTACCTATGTGCAAACTCACAAGCAGCCCAAGCACACTGCCATAATCCATCCAGGTATGTCCCCAACGCCATAATCGCACCGCATCAATAGCCCTACACACCCCTATTTTACCACCAATACTCCGGCGGTCCTTATTTTGGCGCCTCGCCTTCAACGAACTCCAACGCCTCTTCACGACTGGTAGTATTGACCTGACTAGTTTTGTTATGGAAAGTAACACCATAACACTTATCAGCAACAAGCACCATCTCCGGTCTGAAGGTCGTGCAGATGAACTGTCCACTCATACTGCTACCAGATCCCTCGTCGCCCTCTTCTTGCGTGCTCTGTTGCTGAGCAATGTTTTCCAACATTTGAGCAACAGCTGTACGGTATTGCGCATCTAAATTGGCGTCGATCTCATCAAAGAGGTAGAAGGGGGCGGGGTCGCATTGCTGAATTGCAAAGACTAAGGCGAGGGCGCAAAGACCTGAAATTTGTTAGTAATTGAGACAATTATATGCAAGAGGGAATCAACATACTCTTTTGACCACCACTCAGTTGTCCAATACGTTGTTGTTCGTCATCTGTGCTGTTGAATGAAACACTGATGCCGACTCCGGTGTAATTCTCAACATTCTGTCTCTGCTCATCCTCAGAGTCTTCGTCGTCGCGGGGTCGTTTATCCGTCTTTCGCTGGATGACCAGTCGACCAACACCCTGTGGAACCAACTTCTTGAAGATCGTCGCGAATTCCTTGGAGACTTGTTTGAATGTACGTTCGATGGATTCGTCCTTGCGCATATCCAGAACCTCGACAAGGTCCTCAATGGACTTTTGAGAATCGTCGAGCTCCTTTCTTCTCTTGGTCAAATTATCTCGTTGGGTGGTAAAGCTATTGTACTGCTCAACGGCTTTCTTATTGACGTGTTTATATTTCTTTAATGCTTCGTTGACTTTCTTGAGTCTGGCAATAATCTTGTTGGAGTCCATATTCGAGAATTTTTCAAAAGCTTCGTCAGGGAGAACACCCAAGTCACGGATATTCTTTGCACATTCCGCTGCTGAAGTAGTGAGTAATGCCTTTTTGGCGACACTCTTTTCCATTTTCTTCTGGTGTTTCTCGATCAATTTCGCGGTCTCGAGCTGTTCTGCCTCCTTCTGGGACTTGGCGTTGTTGAGCTCCGAAATTTTAGCTTCAGACTTTTCACTTGCTACTTCGTTTTGGCTCAATTTGTTCTTAATATCCTGGACAGACACCCGAGCACGCTTCAACTCACGATTGGTCTCTTCTAGACTTCCTGAGCCACTACTAGCGTTGGCGTCAATTTCCATGCTATTCAACTGGTCGAGTTTCATTCTGAGATTCTCTCGCAGGTCAACTTCGAGAATTTGTTTCCGACTCTCCAATTCCCGTCGATTCTTGCTCAGTTCGTTCCACTCTTTTCTCAATTCCGAGACAGAAGTTGTAAGTGTGCCCAACTGTCGTTGCTCCTCGGCGCTCAAAGCATTCTTGAATGGCGAAGCAAGTTCGGCCTCAAACGCGGCGAGATTTACACTGTGATCCTCCACTAGCTTTTCGACAGTTTCTCTCTGACGGGTGTGTTTCTCGTACTGTTCTCTCTGTCGCTCGAGATGCGCAACCTTCGAGAATAACTCCTGTTTTACAGGCTCAAAACTATCGTTGAAATGCCATAGCTTTTGTTCTAACTTTTGCAACTCTCCCATAGCAGCCGTGATCTCCTGGTCTTTATTCTCCACCTCTTCTCGAAGCTCAATCGCTCGAGCTCTTCGAGCCTCGTACTCATCGCGACATTTGTTGACGGCCCGAACAGCCTCTAGGCGTGATTTGCGGGTATCAATCCAACCACCGGTCAGTGCTCCCTTCTTGGTAGCGGTGTCACCTTCCGGAGTGATTGCATCGCAATTGTGGCTTCGAGCATATCCCGTAGCAATGACCAGACTGGGACAAATGATTGTTTTGCCAAAGACCTGGCTCATAGCCCGCTCAAACTTCGCATCGTACTTGATCTTCTCCAGGATGGGGATGGCATCATTCGCATGTGGTAGCTTGACGGCTTTTGGTCGAAGTCGGCTGAGAGGCACAAATGTAACTCTTCCGCCTCTTTGCCGAACCAGGGCTTTCATTAAACTGGTCGCGGTCTCTTCGTTATCGACAACGTAATGAAAAAGACTGTTGCCGGCAGTTTGCTCTACTGCTAGCCGATAGTCTTCCCCAACATCGAGAAGCTCAGCCAAAGTTCCATACGCTGAGTCTTCTAGTCCAAGCTCTTGTTTAAGACGCCTAACGCTTACCAGACCTCGAGATGTCTCACCGTCCATGGTATGTGAAAGCGTGCTCTCCGCCTTTTCCTTCTCCTTTCGCGCATCCAAGATCAATGACTCCAGTTTGTCATCTTCGCGACGCAGAACCTTTCGCTCATCTGTCAGCTTCTCCAAGGCATCTTTTGCCGTGCTCACTTCCTGGGCCAGCGCTTGTCTGCTGCCATCCCATCCGTCCAGTCTCTCCCGGAGTCCATCAATTTCGCCCTCGAGATTTTGGATTTGAGTTTTCGTAGCTTTGGCCTCCTCTTGAGCATTAATTTTGTTGGCTTTCTGTTCACCGAGTGCCGTGTTGAGTTGCTCAATTTCGTCTCGAAGAAACTTATCTCTTTCGGCCTTGTTCTTGAACTGGGCGTTTCGGCCTTGTTTGTTGTACAGTCGATTCTGTGTGCCTTCAGCAACATCAAGATCATGCTTCACTTTCAACTCGCGCTCCTTGCTTTTGGTGAACTCGGGTAGAAGCTTGGCCAGCTCGGCCTCTTTGGACCTGATCTCTTTCTTCACAGCTGCTAGATCTGATTGGCGTTTCTTTCGTGTTTCTGCGGTAGAGGCCTCGCTGGACTCGAGTGATCTCTGATCTAGCTCAAGTTTCGCCTGTGTCTTTGTAGCCTCTCGTCTTTCCTCCTCCAACTGACGTCGCTCGAGTTTAAGAAGGTCCATCTGTCGTCTCACTTCTTTGATCTTCTGGTCCAGTTTTGTAAGCTCCCTCTCTCTTTTGCTAAATTCCTCTCGCTGCTCATCCGTTCCTTCGGCCCCTTCTTGGCGAAAGTTGTCAATCTCCCCAAGTGCAGCCGCAAGAACCTCTTGCTCTCGATGGTAGAATGCATATTCAAGACACCGCCGTTCCTTGTCCTTGTCCTGAAAACCACGCAGTTCTTCCTTCTCTTCCTCCAATTCAGCCAGTCGTTCTTTGATATAGTCCAGCAGCTCGTCAATCTTTGTGCGCTTGTTGTTGGTGTCGCCCATCATCTTGAGTGATTCTGTCCGACGAGCTTCGTACACTTGAGTTCCAGCAACCTCTTTGAGAAGACTCAGTCGCTCACTGTCCTTCATATTGGTCAGAGCGGTGACACGACCCTGGGGAACAATATAGTAAGGATTCGAGCGCGAGAAACCAGCAGACTCCAGAAGATTCATGACGTCTGTCTTTGTGGCGTTCTTTCGATCCAGTGAGTACTCGTCCTTCTTAAGCCCAATTGTTCGGCGCAGAATCAACTCATCCTTCCCGGTATGGAATCGGTCATCCTTGTTGTCGAAGATGATCTCGACGTAGGCGGACATGACAGCAGACCCGGAGCCCTCGTGCAAGAGAGCCTGGCGCTCCTCGCGACCCATCTGTGTGTATGCATCGCTGAGGACGAATCGAATGGCGGCGAAGAAGTTGCTCTTGCCCGACCCATTGCGTCCCACGATCACATTCGTCTTGGGAGAGAAGGGCTCAATGACTGTTTGTTCCTTGTAGCTATATTGACGCGTTAGATCTGAAAGCAGTCGCGCGTGCGCAAAGACGAAGCTTACCTCTTGAAGCCTTGGATAATGATCTGCTTGATGTACATCTTTGCGGTTTCTCGCGCGCAGCGGGTATGATGAAAGTAGAAGAGTACCAAGGACAAGGAGAGGGCGAGAACTTGGACTCGCAACAAAAAGCAGCAGATATAATTTGGACGGCGGCAGGTTGATGGTGCCAGTACTCGTACTCAACACGTAGAAAAGTCGAAGCCCGTCGCAGACGCGTGTCGCGTAGGTAGGTTCGGTCGCTTTACCTAGAGTTGAGCTCTCGGCCTCGCACAGGGGTGTTAGGCCTGACTAAGAAATGACCCGCGGCTTCACCCCTCCCCTCCCCTCCTGCGCCCCTCCAACAAATCTTCCTGCACCAAAAATTATCTCCCAGTACACAAACCACTGGCAGGTGAAAATCAACTCCCAATATGTCTGAACAACACAAAACTCCAACCGCCGCTGCACCAGCGCCAGCAGATGGCCAAGTTCCCACACACAACTATATCCCCAACCAGGGCTACGAAACTCCAACCTCCGGCCATGATGCCCCAACGCAAACCGATTCCTCAGCTGGTGGCCTCACAGAATATGCTGCCGACAACGAGGACGAGACATACGAAGATCTCTTCGAAGATGACGAAGAATACTTTGATGATATGGACTACGATCCAGGATCCGGAGACTTGACAAAATCATACAACCGCCAGCGCAAGCTGAACGACCAAACCTCTACTGCCCCGCGCATCAATCCACAAAAACCCGCCGCAAACACGAAATCAAGCGTCGATGACCAGATTTCCAGTTTGGCGAAGCATGCCGGCAAGATTCGACTGGAAGGAGGCGGGGAGAGAACGAAGACCCATGGAAAAGACAAATCCGACCGTGCTACCAGCGAACAGGTTCTGGATCCGCGGACGAGAATGATTCTGTTGCAAATGATCAATCGAAGCGTAGTTTCCGAGGTCAATGGATGTTTGAGTACGGGCAAGGAGGCAAACGTATACGGAGCGTTGACGATTCCCACACCAAGCGGAGATGAAGAACCACAACCGATTCATCGAGCGATCAAAGTATACAAGACAAGTATCTTGGTATTTAAGGATCGTGATCGTTATGTTACGGGTGAGCATCGCTTTCGAGGAGGATATAACAAGGGCAACAATCGTGCCATGGTCAAAGTCTGGGCCGAAAAGGAGTTCAGAAACTTGAAGCGTCTGTATACCGCGGGTATTCCTTGTCCGGAACCCATCTATCTTCGACTCCACGTTCTGGTCATGGGATTCCTCGGGGATAAGAAGGGATGGGCCGCACCAAGACTGCGTGACGCGGAACTTGCTGGAGAGGACGTGGACGAACAATGGCGAGTCTTGTACTTGCAACTGCTCGGATTGATGCGGCGTATGTATCAAGTCTGCAAGTTGGTCCATGCAGATTTGAGTGAGTATAATGTCCTCTACCACCAGAAGAAACTCTTCATTATCGATGTATCTCAGAGTGTTGAGCACGATCATCCCCGGTCTCTTGAATTCCTTCGGATGGATATCAAGAACGTTTCAGACTTTTTCCAGAGAAAGGGTATCAATGTTCTTTCAGAGCAGACTGTTTTTGGATTCATCACATCCTACGAGGAGCCAACTCAAGATCCTGAGCTCGGTGAGGCTTTGGAGAAACTGTACACAGTAAGACCCCAAGTGGAGGAAGGCGAACAAGCAGCAGCCGACCAAGAAGTCGATAACCAAGTATTCCGTCAACAATATATCCCACAGACACTCGATCAAGTCTATGACATCGAGCGAGATGCTGAAAAGGTTGGAAAAGGACAGAAAGACGATTTGGTTTACCGTAGTCTCTTGGCTGATAAGGTGCCAATGTCTTCTGGCAACGAAGCTGATGGTGAAGATACCATGGGGGGTAGTTCCTCACAGGGCAGTGGAGATGAGGATGGAAGTGATACCGATGATGAGAGTCGGTTTGAGAAGGGAACCCCACGAGGGAAAAGATTTGAGGACAAAGATACCAAAAAGGTGACATGATTTCCACGTATCAGATCATTCACGGCTAACGCGTCTTTTAGGATCACAAAAAAGCAGTCAAGGAAGAGAAGCGCGAAAAGAGGAAAGAGAAGATACCAAAACATCTGAAGAAGAAATTGGTAACTTCCTCGGCGAAGCACAAGCACTAATTTCGTCGCCGCATGAAATAATCAGCGCTATCAAACCACCTGCAGTGTTATGTTGCGAATATTTGATTGAGATATGGGTGATGGACTACCTAAGGTCGAGGTAACTATCGCGTTTCTTTCTGTCCTTCATTTCCAAAAAAGAGGCGCCAAGACATCCCAAGTAAACGCGCAGATGACGAACAAAAGGTTTTACAGACCGACCTTCAAGACAGCATAGTTGTATTCCGCATTCGTGCAGAGTCTTCTGTCAAACCACCTAGCTAAACGAGTTCAGGGGCTAGCTTCTAGACCACTTTAACTAGAATGGCAAGCTGTATGTTGATATAAAGAGAGCACCGATGCGCGTTTATCTTGTTATTGTGAATCTCTCATTTCTCGATTTTGTATTTTCATTTGTCTCTCTCAATTCAAACTGCTTTTATTGTTGCAACTTATTGCGCGCCAACACAGGCTTGCTCTTCCCCGAATGATCAACCCAAAGACAGCGTCATGTTACATCGATCAGTGAACCCCGACGATAGATATTTGTTACATCATAGCTTCGTATTCCTCGAGAATCTTTTGGCCACCAACTGGAAGCCAAGGCCGAGAAAATTATATTTCACGGGCAATCTCACCTATGCGACCCTCGGTAGGCCAGATATAGACTCATCTTGTTGATCTCTTGGCACGGAAAACCAAGCAAGATATATTCCAGCAGTTTGAATCGGTGTATTTCTCAATTCAAGGTCTTGGGTTATTTAGGTCCACAGACAGGTGTATTAGTGCCGGAAGCTATTGATCCCCTCCCCCCTTCCCATTCACGAGATACTAATTATTATAATGGTTTTACTTTTATGGCAAAAATACGGTGGCGACCTCTTCAAATCCTTAAGAATTTTGTGGCAAGTTCCAAGTAGGATACAAAGCATGTCACCACCGCGCCATTTCAGAATATCAACTAAATACAGACTGGACATCTGTTCACTCGCACATGTCAACGTACTACAACTAAATATTGTCACCATGAGAAAATACGTCGGGTATCGTGATCATGGGTAAGGCATTCACTTCAACCGGTCGGCTAATAAGAATAGGAGGCGAAATTATCTCATGCCCACTATCGAACGTCGAATCACACTATTGGGACTTCCTACCCCGTGAACTTCTTTGACGATCAGAAACATTGGCATGTTAACCCTGCGAATTGAAGGGCCGTCGTCGAAGTGGCGATTATCTTGGTTCAACGCCTAGAAAACTAGCATGTCGACTTTGAAAATACTTTGAAAGCTCCTGCTGATTTCAAAATATGTACCAAGTTTCATCATGTCTGTTTCCCACTAGTCCCTTGTTCCTGAAATGCAGACAAAACTCCCGACAATCCACAACAGCTGCACCCCGCAAATTCATCCGGGGTAAAGAGCAACTAGCTTTTTGACCCTAGGACGGCATTTTGCTACCAGCCTTTTGATTGGTAGCATTCACGACCGAGTTGCAACCATATTGAACTATCGCCGAGAACCCTCAAGTGGGGCCTTGTATTTTTCTACCAATCACCCCGTGAGCCTTCCAATAGGCAAAATCAACCACTATGGCTACTTGTAATGACAGCATTTCTTGTATTGTAGACGAAGTCACTATGTTTGATCCCTTCGTTGTAATTCCGCCTTACTGTTAGGTACCTAATATTCAGCTGGAATTCAGTTTGAAGACATAAAACTGACTTCTCATATGGCCCTCTTATGTTACCCTTACTGTTTTACTAGAGTCGAACTATGGTACTATTTTCTTCACGTTTGCTCTTTACCTACACTTGGTTTTTATATTGTGCATGGGGCAATCACGCGAAACGGACCGGTAAAACAGCCTGTTTTACGAGAGCTAGATTTCTTATTTGTTGGGTGTTTTGGTTGATACTCCTCAAGTGGGCTGTGAACCACCGGCATTCTGAGGCTGAATGGCGAAACGTTCCGCCGCATGATTTATTTTCAATTGCCACTTCTGAAGCATGTTTCCCCAGACAGGAAGAACAATATGCGAGCATGATCACAAGGACGGCATCGTCTGTACATCCGAATATCTCGGCCCTGATTCTCCTGTACCCTTTCAGCCAGAGGACGATAGGTCCCCGCCCACGATCCATATAGGTCCGTCGATCTAAGGTATAAGAGGAGGCACTCCTGAAAAGTTTTTAGGAGACCAGCCACCTCACCTTTCACATTCTCTACTTCGAGTCTGCTTATTTCAATATGATGTACTTTTTAGGTTTTGCTGCCCTCGCGGCTCTTGCTGTTGCAGCTCCAACGGAGACTGAGAAGAAAGCTGCCCAGATCCAGCCCCGCGCTGCTTGCACTACTGCTGTCAAGCTCACTGCTGGAAGCAACCCTTTCGCAGGAAAGAGCTTTTACGCCAACGAGTACTATAAGTCAGAGATTGCCACCGCCATGGCCGATGTTTCAGATGCTTCAATCAAAGCACAAGGAACGAAAGTTGGACAGGTCGGAACCTTCTTGTGGATGTAAGCAAAAGGAACCCTCCTGTGAGATGGACAATGCTGATCTTTCGAACAGCGATACCATTGCTAGAGTCCCACTCGTCGCCGATACGCTTAGCAAAGTTGCCTGCAATGAAATTGCTGAGATTGTCATTTATGATTTGCCAGGACGTGATTGTGCTGCCAAGGCATCCAACGGTGAACTTGCTGTTGGACAAATCTCCAGATACAAATCTGAGTACATTGATCGTGAGTAGCAAATTTGGAAACCAGTCAAATCTCCCCTCGCTAATTCCCCTCTTCAGCTATCGCTGCTGCCATCAAAGCGAACCCAAATGTCGCAGTTGCACTATTGATCGAGCCCGACTCCCTCCCCAACTTGGTCACCAACGCCAACTTGACCACTTGCCAGGCATCCAAGTCCGGTTACGAGGAGGGTGTCGCGTACGCCTTGAAGACACTCAATCTTCCAAACGTCGCCATGTACATCGATGCTGGTCACGGAGGATGGCTCGGATGGGATGCCAATCTCAGTACGTCCAAAGAATCCCCTCTCTCAGAACCTCCACTAACATAATTCCAGAGCCCGGAGCTGAAGGTATTGCCAAGGTCTACAAGGCCGCTGGCTCCCCAAAGCAAGTTTTCGGTATCGCAACCAACGTCGCCGGATGGAACGCGTGGACTGCCTCCCCCGGAGAATTCGCCGGTGCCTCAGATGCCAAGTACAACAAATGTCAAGACGAGAAGCGATACATCGAGGCCTTCGCACCTCTCCTCAAGACCGCCGGCATGCCCAACCACGCCATCGTCGATACGGGACGTAACGCCGTCCAGGGTCTCCGTCTCGAGTGGGGTGACTGGTGTAACGTCATCGGAGCCGGTTTCGGTGTTCGACCAACCAGCTCTACTGGTAACTCTCTCGTGGATGCTTTTGTCTGGGGTAAGCCAGGTGGAGAGTCGGATGGTGTCTCGGACCCAAGTGCTGATCGTTATGATTCTTTCTGTGGACATGAAGATGGTAAGTTCCCCAATCCCCTTCCTCTCGCAATTACAAGTCACAAATACTAATGATGTTTGATTTTTAGCATTCAAGCCATCTCCTCAAGCCGGTCAATGGAACGAGGCGTACTTCGAGGAGCTCCTCAAGAATGCTAAGCCATCTTTCGCATAAATCTTTTTTCTCTTAAAAGTAGCAAGCACCTTAAGGAGTTTTTATTTGATGTGGAAAAGTCGCTCGTTTTCTCTTTATGTGGACTTGTTCATTTTTTAAGATGATGGTCTTGTTTTGGCTTCTTACTGGTATATATTTTTTTGTGGAAGGGTTTGGATGTGTGGTGGGTTGGAGATGGAAAAATTGTATATATTTGGAATGAACATAGCTGCTGAGATTTCACCATTTTATATGCGTGAATAGAAAGGATCAAGGAACTAGTTGTCTTACTGCTATGATGACCTTTCTAGGTTCCTGGAATGCTAGATTTATGCCTCTATGCCTCTAATCTAAACGTTTAATACCGTAATGAAATCTTCTTACCATCGCCAAAGCAGATTTCTTTGTGGATAGAGAGTGTCTTGGTATGAAGGGGGTGCTAAACTCTGTAACATAATCTTATTTACTTAATCCCTTCCAGGGTCGCTGTGTATGGTTAGGAGATTTGGAGTAGGATCTAAGGCTCATGATGATGAAATTAATTAACGACCAGCGGAGATCAAGGCGAGAGCTAGAATAACTTGCGGAACCCCCAGGGGGTATTAGGGTCGTGCTAAGCGAAGGTATTATATACAAAAAGTTGGACTTTAGAAGGACCCCAGAAAGCATTTCATACTAAACCAATAGCGTGGTCAAGACGACCGCCGATGGTAATTCCTCCTCGCCGTTTAGGTTGGGCACCTGTAACCGCGTAAAGTGGAGGTCCTTCATGGGCAACACTTCAATTTGACTCCACAGCTCCTATCCATACACAGTCACCCTGGGATAACAGCGATGTCAACTAACGATCACTGTTTTTAGAATTCCGCGATGGCAATCAGGAGCTACTTAAATCTAATCATCTAAGAAAATGTAGAAGTCGAGCTGCTTTGGGCAAGCTTTAGTGCTGGGATGCCGATGTTGGAAATATAGGTACTAATACTAAGGCTAAGTTACAATCTTGAAATATGACTTGTCTGACTAGCTACTTTTAAGGTTTGTTAATTGTCTACTAAACCTTACTCTTTAGTTCTAAATAGCTATTTCAAGTCTAAGTCAGTGGTATTTACTAACCAAATTTTCCCCCTTTCCTTTATAAGTGATTTAGACGTCAGAGTAATAAAGTAGAGATTAGGACGTGTAACGCCTGCGAGCACCGAACTGTCAAGTTTACAGAAGATATACTAGATGAAAAAAATTCGTCAGGCGGTAACAAATCATCAAAAAGAAGATATAAAACGGTCTCACTGTAGTTCAAACCATTCTCTCCGTTTCATCCATTTTGAAACCGCCTCTCCGTTCATAATTCCATCAACATAGCACTCCCCAATGAAAGAAAAATGTTTCCCATGCGGTCTCAGAACAACAGGAACCGAACAGCCAAAGAAAACACATATCAAGTCTCCCGGTTGAGCATTTTGGGGTGCCAAACCAACATATCCACCATCTGGTTCTTTACTCCAACCCAAAAGAGGGCGATGTGTTGCCTTGGAGCGTGTCCGAAAACATGTTCTGTTACTAGCGACCTCTCGAGCTCGTTCCATGAACTCCACTCGACGCGTCAACCTCCCAGAACTAGTCCTCAGAGTGCTTCCATCGACAAAAACGTTGGCATCTCTGAGGTACCATGCGATACATGCTCGGCAGGCTCTGCTGTACCAGCTCGGAGGGTCACTCCCGCCTAGTCCGCGCCCTGCCACGAGTGACCGCCATATCTGGTCAAATTTCGTGTCTGTCGATGAGAGGTTTTCTGAGAAGCCGAGGATGTAGAGTACCTCAAGGCTGAGTATACCGTCAGGGATGAGTGATACCTGATCAATAAGTTCAATTCGTAACCCCGCTACAGTGAGTATACCGTCGAACTGATTGGGTTTAAATAGTGAACTATCTCCTGGTGTATCATCTCGACTTGATTGTATCGTTTGTCGTTTGCCAAACTTGAAAGCTGGAGAGAAGTGACCGGAAGCGTTGTAAGTTTTACCCTTGCCGGGAATACTCGCCAATTCCTCAGTCTCGGTCCTTGTCGTGCTTGCGCCGAAAGAATTGTGTCGGTTCTTGATGGGAAGTATCCAAGTGGGTATATTAAGTATGCGAGAAAGTACATTGTCATCGGTCCATGGATGAGGTGCCCATCTTCGACATAGCACATCCAATGAATTTGATGTCTCGATACAATACTCTATAAACCCCGACCATACATCTAGAACTGATTTGGAATAATCCGGTTCCAGACGCGGGTCATGAAAGGTTTGAATATTCGGTGCCGTCAAAACCTCTTTGGAATAAACCAGGAAATTCCGGGCGCTCTACAGAATGCCGCCCCAAAGTAAAACCCAAAGAATACCCCTGAAAATAAGAGGCAAAAGAGTAGAAAGTAACACCCAGAAGAGGCACCTCAAAAGATAACGCAGAGAGCGGCCGGGTGTGGAGACGAAAATGCAAAGCCAAACGAAACATTTCAAGAGATAAGCATTGAGAGAGCTGGACTTGGTAGGGTTCGGACTCGCTATGCTAATGACAGTCGAGATAATCGTTTTGAAAATTGTGTCCAGAGTGTTAGCATACCAGACGCAAATGTTACCGGCGAGAAGCAACATGCAACCGTACAAAGTCAGCCGTACAAGCGAAAGGAGCAGCGACTGGTTCTCGTGGTTGCTAGCCGTTGAGGTATCCTTGGCAATTTGCAAAACAGAGAATATGATATCCCTGGGATCTGATGCCTGAAACGGGAGTAGTACAGAGGTTACCAACTGTTCTAAGCTCCCAAGACATTGCTTGATCTTGCCTTCCCTCGACTTCTTGAAGAGAGTGTCCGTCGCTGTAGCCAAGACACTTGGACCAAGTTTTCTAGAGTAGTCTTAGATTGTGAATTTGAAAGAACAGCGAGAAAATCTTACCCGGTATGGTTATGTATCGAAGTAAACAAGTCGATAGCTTCCGCGAAGTCACTCCAAGACATATCCTCACGACCGTAACGCACATATGGATTCCTGGCTAACATTAGCTCTTGGATGATCCAACGTCGTGAAAACCAACCGGCTCCCATGAGTGCGACAACCTCGGAGTACATATCCGTGCTCTTCGGCTCCTTTCTTACAAACCTTGTTTCGTAGTCCTCCAAATTGTCAAGGTCAAGTATAGAACTCAGGAAATGAAGCGGTTTTTGACTTCCGTCCCCTTCTCCAAGCCAAATACAGACTCTGTCAGCTTGCATATAAATCTCATGCATGTGTAAGACCTGGGCAGTCTTCTCTTGGTGATGGAGTTGGTTGATGCAAATAGCGTCTACCCAAAGATATGTACTTTCCGTCTCGGACCGTAATTGTTGCAAGGCTTTGTTCAGATTTGTCTTGATGGGAAGCTGGGTCCAGGCGGGGGGCCGGAAATTTGGAGCTCTGGCATTCGAAGCTTTGAATTTGGCATACTTCTTATCGTTGTCAAAGACAGAAATTCCATCCGTCGCAGAATCTGTTCCCCATTGATACGAAAGGGCAGTGTATGTAACGACCTGCGAGGTTCCCGGAAGCAGACCTTTGGAATGAAGCAATGAACAAGTCAATAACGTGCACTCGAGTTGAGAAGCGGTGCCTGGATAGATCTTCAAGACGCGGATTTCCCGGTGCCAGTCAATCGCCGGGTATCTGTATGAATTTTCATACAAGAAATGTGAATTTTTTCTGGTGCTGCTGTCGCTGTCTGAATTCGACATGATGGTGGATCGGTCAACAAATAGGTTATTTTGTAGTTGATAAACAAGCTGGCGACAGTCTTCAGAGGATTTACGCCACGGTTGCAGGAATATATATGATTACCCTGTCTTGTAAAATCTATGGCGTTATGAATTAATATTAATTGATCTTTCGGGAAATATTCTCAAGTTAACCAGAATATTATGGTTGCCTATAAATCAAGATAGCCATGTTTACATTGATTATCGTAAACTGGCTTTGAAATGCGTCAAGATGATTGGTCGGATAATAGCCGGGGATTTTGAAGCTCAAGCTTAAATCGTACGACAACACCCCTCCCATCAACACCACCCCAAAGAGGTTACTATACCAAGTTGGTCCTTCTTCAATCGGTTTTACTACAATTATTCAACAAGCAACAACCTGCCAAAGCACCATCCGAAAGCCTCCCTGTTAAAATATTCACGACGACGTCATTAGTAATAAGAAAACATCAAACCAGACAATCAGACAACCCATATCCAAAATGCCAAATCCCTCCACCGCCATATCGGCCTGTCTACGCACCTCTCGAGCCTTCCGATGCCAGCACACTGACGGCCCATCACGATGCGTAGCAACAGCCATCTGCGCAGCAAAGCGAAATCTTCCATCCTCTTCAATCGGTGTCCGGAATAACATGACCAGCACAAGAACAGCCACATCTCCAAGCGCAAGAGCACAACAAGTAGCAAGGGCCAGAAGACTAGATGCTAGCTGGAGAGGAGTGGAGACAAGAGGATATAGTACGAATGAGGGGGTTATTGAGAAGGAGATACCTGCTTTGGGGGAGGAGGCGCCGGAGCATCTGAATGAGAAGGAGAAGGTTATCTGGGGTTTATTGATGAAGGAGTTGGGATGTGAACAATTGGAGGTATGTTGGTTTCGGGTTTATGCTGAATTCGGATACAATTATGCCTGCTCTCGGCGACAAAACATATGGGGAGGGATTGGCCTTGGAATCACATGCTGACAAGAAATTATAGGTTAAAGATGTTTCCGGCGGATGTGGCAGCATGTACGCAATCGACGTTGTCAGTGAGCGATTTAGGGGATTGAATATGCTAAAGCAGCAGAGGCTGGTGAATCAGGTGCTTGCAGAGCAGATCAAGGGATGGCATGGGGTACAATTGAAGACGAAGGCGCCATAATGGTTGAATTCGTGCGGACTCGAGACTGGAAAGGGCAAAGTTCGCAAGGCTATTCGATTTTGGAGTTTGTATATGTGTACAGTATGTAAGTATAAATTACGGGAATATGAATCTGTTTCCTGAGCCCCCTTTCTGACTTCCTGCGAGTGCAGGTTGCATTCTGAAAGCTGGAAGTGGTGTGTTTTTGGCTCTTTTTGTCGAGCTGCATTGGATCATGGCTTGGATGCTGCGTTTTCGACTTACACTGATAGTCGATGACCTGCCTCATTTGCCGCTCGCTCGTAATTGGTTTGATTTGCAATCCATGGTCCAAGCTAGGTTTTTCTAGGGGCGGAAACGGGTCATTTTATTTGAAGTCCACCCCTCTTGAAGCGCTTCCTCAACCCCACGTACTGTTCTGTCACTCCAAGTACATATCCTACACCAACACCGGGCGTATCACTCTTCCACATTCATCATACATATCCCACCAGTTGGTTCTCGGGACGTTTTCTTTCCCGCAGATCCACTCTAGCTAGCCTTCCATGCAAGCTTGTTAGAAAGAATCACAGACGGAACCTTGAAAAGTCTCCTATGGAGCTATCTCCCGCTGCGATGAACGAATCGGAAGTCCTTCCTATTTCCTATTCAATTATCCCTCGGGCGAATTACGCCACCGACCCGACAGTCTGGCAAGGGGGGCGTTCCCCTCCTTCCTGATGTACCGGTGCAACGGCTCTTGGGTTTCTTTGGTGGCGTTTTTTAGGTGGGATTTACGTGTACGGAGAGGGGTATGGAAGTAGGAGAGGGAAGGAGGGGAAAGAGCGGTGTGGGAGGGGGTTGGTGCTATTGGCTTTGGATGATGGTGGGCGTGAGTTTCTTGATTGTTTCTTTCTGTTACATCACATCTTAAGGTTTCCTTGGGTATGTGCTTTAAGCGAGGTTGAGGCATATTTTGGATTTCTGGGAATCCGTTCTGTGTTGGTTCATTCTATTCTTGTCCCGTACCAACATTGTCGATGCTATTCAGAGGTTTGTTCGATCGGATACTTCAAGCCCAACTCTTAGAGGTTGTGCTGACGATCCGTTCCGACCAAGTATTATTGTTATCCCGGGAGTTTGGTTCTTGGGAGGTATCTGTCCGAGGATGCTCTCTTGTTCTAGCTCGCAACTTGTATACGGCTTTCAAGCAATGCTCGCTATCATGGTGCTCAGCGGTTAACTTGAAATCCTACCCCCACGTACCAAGGAGTGTTGAACTTGCCCGTTACCCGTTCCCCTTCGCGCCGGCTGATATAAAACCATGTCCTTCAGCCATGCAATGCAACTTCTCACTGCTTAACTGTCGTATACAAATGGTTGTAATGCGCCATGGGCCCGGCAGTTTGGTCCTTGGTATATGCAAGTCGTATGCATCTAACCCGACGGAACGGCCCTTGGGTTCTTGCAGTTCGCTTTATGGTGATCCTTCACTTCAAATGTGAAGGGAGCTTGGGGGGAAGCGGTGTAAGGGTTGGGACAAATGTATTTGCTTCATTTGCTGAGTCTAGTGGGCTTAGTGGTGTGTTTGCTTTAAAGCCGCTCCACGATATATGTAAAGAATGAGTTAAAAAATCTTTTTGACGTACCATTTTGGTTTTCGAAGCATGCTCGCTCTTGGCCTACTAAATGCCCTGTATTCAAGTTACAATTAAATGGAATAGTCTGGCGTTCTTTTAAGTCAGGCTATGTACTTCTTTCTGTCCGCCGAGACGACACTCTTCGAGTATCGGCTTTGTCTTGATACGAGGTAAATCTACTGCTCTGTCAGGGTTGCCTTTGAGCAAATGGCCAATAATGACTGGCCTGATCAGCTGTCACGTGTAATATAATACCTGAGAAGCCATTTTTTGACCTGGATGAAAGCGAATTTTAAATCAAGTTGAAGATGGGAAATGTCATCCACGTTAAGAACAACTGGTCGCCCAAATCTGGCTTGAAAATTTCCATTGACTCCTTCCCATACCCCTGGGCCCATTCTACACTTGATCCAGCCCAACCCAATAATCTTTCGTTCCAGGCTCGGAACAGGCTGGTCATATTTCACCCTATTTCGTCTGATTCTCTCTAGGGAGTCCCTGTAATGTATCTCCTCTCCCACCGCCGTTCTTCCATTATGATTTCCTCTTGACCTCTAATCATGAGCTCGTTAACAACTAGGTTTGGTCAATTATGTCCTGGAATTATTACAACGTATATTAGGAACATACCGTGACGAGGATGGTTTGATTTCCACATCACTATCAAAGCAAAAATCCCGAGAAAGGTTGAGGTTGCCCCGAAGCATATCGCGATTATATCATTCGAGGATACTGAGTATGTAGAACGCATTAGTGGGGATGATAGATTGGTATCAAAACAATACGTACGCATTTTTTCACGACAGTCAAGTATGACAAGAGGGTTTGCTTTATTGATACTGGGTTTTAAATCAAGCCTTGTGACGATAACGACCCGTGAGAGCCGTCAATAGTAACGGAAGTATAGAATTGATACCCGACACTGGTTGACCAGAAGTTGGTATGATATGTCTAATGATAACAAGTAAGTTTGATGAAATGTGTCGCGACTTCGTGTTATATCTAGAATCTATCCTAGTGTAATAGCCTACATGGGTCTGGGGAGATCAATCTAAGGTACAGCTCGCGTACGGAGTATTGATTGCACATTGATTGACAAGGCGAGCGAGGCGATTAGCGTTGCTTCCGGTTATTGTCAGCTCCAGCCTATCACGATATCTTAAACATGTCAGGGTCACAGAGCCGCATACTTGAGGAAAATGTGATCGCTCACATTGTTTCTCATGGATGGGTACGAGTCTGCACAGAAGGTGGCAAAGCAGCTATAGTACAGTTTAAGAATTTAATCTAAGAGTAAAAGATAAAATAGGGATCGAGAATACTTGATCGTAAGCGGAAATTTGCAATGGAAAGAAATACATGAAGCTGCATCTTCTAATTCCAACACAATGGGCGAGAAGTGGCGATTTAAGAATTCAAGTTGTTTACCTTCGATAATGAATAATTGTCCATTGTGTTCTCTATCTGATTGCAGACTGCGGCACTCGTAAGTCCGAGATACCGAACTCTGACAGGGGGTACTTGTACCAGGATTTCAAGGACTAATTACCTGCAAAGTTAACTTGTATTAAAATGCAAACAACTGGGTATAATTACTCACTACCAATCGTCGTACACTAAAGTTGTCATCTGGATATGTAGAAAGATGCTTCTTCTGAGGAGATGTAGATGATACGAAAAATCCATGCCTTCACCAGAGTCAGGCGTAATGGGAATGGGAAGGGATGGCGGAAGTTATCAGCTATGCACTTGGAATTCAGTAACCTAGGGGGAAGCACGAAATTCTAATGAAATGTAGCAGCTCCAAGCATACCATGAACCCCCAGGAGCCTATATGAGTGCCTTGTTCCAACGTGTACAACCTCTCTTCCCTTCCCCTTTCTCTCCATCCCCACTGTCCTTTCCTTCTCATATAGATCCACCTGTTTCCCAAATTGAACGTTTCTGAAGAGCACCCAATGGCTCTCCCATCAATGTGAGGACCCTCTCTAACACCTTTTATCTTCTTCGCCGCCTGCCCCAACCCCTCAATGCCCTTACATCTCACTCTGATGTAGTAGTAAACCCTATCAATTTCGAGGCCTAATGTCTTCCCCTTTGTCCAGTGACATACATCCAATGAGACTTCTCTCATCGGATGTTCCTTGGACGTAACCAACCAACGAGCGCTACATCTTCGGCCCGGTCCGTGGTATATACAAGTCGTATGTATCTAATCCGACGAAACGGCCCTTGGGTTATTCTGGTCCTCTTTATGGCCACGCCTTAGCTTTCTATGTGGAGGCAGCTTAGCTGGAAGCGGTGTAAGGGTTGGGATTCACTTTGTTGTAATTTTGAGTTGATGTAATTTCTTGCTCCCTTGGTGTTGCGTTTTCTTTATAGCCTTGGGGTGAATTGTCTTCCGTATCAAAAAGTGGCTCAGTACTCTAATGTTTATTAAGATTAACAACGAGAGGAAGGTGCGCGATAGTGTGGAATAGTTTCATTGACACCGCTCTATGCCCAAACCATTCTTGCAACACCTGGATCCAACCTAAGACGCTGTCGGGTTCTGCAAAAATCCAAAAATCCATATCATACGATCCCATTTTGTTTCACCACTTTGGGAGGAAAATGCCTTAACCAGAGGTGTATCTTCTCTGCCACCGTCGTTCTTCAATTATGATTTCTTCCTGCTCTCTCCTCAAGATCTCGTTTCCTACTGTGACTTGTTAATTGAGTGTCCGATAAATATACTTTGTAGCTTAGGCTTACTATGACGATGGTTTGACTTCCACATTACAATTAAAGCGAAGATTCCGAGAAATGTAGATGTTGCGCCGAATGATATAGCGATTATGTCGTTTGAAGAAACTATAATATATACTAAATATTAGTCGAAAGTACGAGAAAAACTA
This sequence comes from Hymenoscyphus scutula, assembly GCA_001399465.1. NCBI lineage: Eukaryota > Fungi > Ascomycota > Leotiomycetes > Helotiales > Helotiaceae > Hymenoscyphus > Hymenoscyphus scutula. The sequence goes on along the minus strand of LKTO01000263.1, from coordinate 44,912 downwards.
ACGGGCAGTGGAATTATTTACGCATTCTGGGTTGCAAAAATAGGGAGTCGGTATGGACGTGGTTGGTGCTATGGTTTATTCTCATGGATTTGGAAGTGGATTGTGACGGGAGCCTCGTTGATTGTCAACCTGCATGGTATTGACAAGTCAATTAAAAAGTGAAGTCTGATAATAATTCAAGCAGGAAGTACAGATTTTACTGCTCCTAGGGGAGCCTTGATATATAAACCCCGACACTGAAAGTACCGGCACAGACGGGAACCAATCACGACACTAGATTATCGATTGATGAAGCAAGTCAACCTTCACTCCCAAAGCAGAAAGGGCCGGCTCATCTAACGTGCCAGCGCCTGACCAGCGGGAGTCGGGAGGCAGGACATGGCTGACAGGACTGACAGGAGGCAGAGGCACGACCCGAATCAAGTGGTGCGCCGCTTGGGGACGTTGGCTGAAAAAAAGGCGGATGAAGGAAGAGGGTCTCGAGAGGGTGTGGTGCTTAGAGAAGTGATTAGTCGATCATCACGCATTAGGTCCCGGCCACCACATACGCCACATATGACATGCCTTCAACCCGCGTATGGAGCGGATCATGGCCCCCATGTCCTCCTACCAAACTGACTTCGACAACAGTACAAAAAGCAGCGGTGGAGGCCGTCGGTGAAGATTAACCAGCTCTGTAATCCACCTTTGATCACAGTATTTCCAAAGCAAGAGAGCAACCCATAACTAAAAGTATGACCATTACGTTGCCCAGGGGTTGAAAGGAAAAATATGTCTAATTGTTCACACTACTGTGTCTCTTGATAGCAACGTCTTTTTACAAAGTTCTAGAACAAAGACTTCCACTAGCACTACTACTTAATTTGCAAAACTACTTAATTTGCAAAATCAGTTCGAACTCCCTTCAGCCAAGTCCAAACACACCCCCTCCTCGGCAAAACGACGCCAAAGAAAATACTTAAAATAATCTTACTTGTATTTATTCTTACTACATTTACGACTTACGACCGACCAACCAGCAGCCACGACACGTAGAGCATATGTTCCGGCGGTGCAAAATTACTAGGAATGCAGAAAAGTATATGTCGACGAGACTGGCGATAGAAAACGCAGGGTCTAATTTGCGCCTCAGTCCAACGAGGGCCCGGTCCAGTCAGTAACGAGCAGTTTCGTAATATACCTCTAAAGGGCTAGTTGACATTCGTCCCTTAGAAAGCGGTGTATGGGGTAAGGGAGGAAGAGTGGATTCTCGGAGTTTGACTATTCGACTAACGTTTGTTAACAGACTCCCAGAAAGCGACTGTTGAATACGTTTGTGGTTGTACCTAGGTTCATTGGCCTTCGTCTTATTCCGGAGTCGGAAATTCGTGTATGCTGACAATGATGACTTTCTCCCCCTCAAACCGGGCGAAGCTTGCATCTTCTCGATCTAGACTGGAAAATTTGTCAAATTCTAAGAGACTAGATCAAAAAGATTCCTCGAGCTTTCGAGTTGTCGGGGGAATTTGGAGCCTAAAAAGGAAAAATGGAGTACGCCCCGAAGTGAGGAGGACTTGGATGTTCTGTAAATATATATATTATGAAATATGAACAGGTGTGGAAAGAACCTTGCTTCAAATTTTAAGACATATCATCGGATACTATCTCTCAAGCTCCAATTTCTAGGACGAGATCTCCACCAGATAGCGCAATATATTAATAATTATCCACCAAAGCAGCAGGGCTCTTCAGATTTAAGATAACGCAACGGTAGATCTCTATATTTTAACAAATTCAATTCCCCTGGAACGCAAAAAGTACATTCTACCTCTGCTGTAACTTGCTCAATATACCGAGTTGGTTTATAGGCTACACACTAAGACTTTGCATGATCTCTGTCTTGCTGAAATATTCCTCGTCAGAAGCTTAGGGTTTGGATTGATTAGAAGAGTAATCTAATCACCGTAACAATGAAATACAATCAATTTGATTCAAGATTCTAGGTTTAGTAACCGAAATTCGGTCACCGAATTCGGCCCTCTAAATCAGTGTAACAGATGATTAGATTAGATGGCCTATTAATCTAATCTAATTAGGGGACTTCATCGCTAATCCAATCTGATATAAATATTCATAGATTCATGATTTTTTAACTGATTAACGGACACACGTGACCGGGCCGAGGACAGAGGAGATCGGACCGAGCGCCGGGGTGGTATCGGAAACGGAGCTTAAACGAAGTGACTTTAAACAAAAGTGAGGAATGTAGATAGAATAGAATGTTTAATGCCTGTTTTACTGTTTGTAACTTCTAGCTTAATTCGGAATACCTTAAAACTTCATTGCATGTAAATTTAACTCAAAGGAAGATATTATATTAATCAGGGTTTATCTGATTCAAAAATTAATCTTTACTTACACTGCTCTGAATCGAATGTATCGGTCCTCTCTCATCTAAAGCCCCATAAATGCTTGATCTTCACTTGTAACTCCCCCAAATCCCACGATGTTAAATTTTCATTTTTTCGCCTCCGTAGTTTAAATCAAGAGTATTAATCTGCAGTATATCTCCTTTACCGCCTTAGTTTCTCTATTATAACTTCATTTTGACCCCTGGTCCGAATTGGGTTTCCAACTGAATTTCATCAGTTACCTCAATGGGAATTGTTGGGACATGTTGTAGATCTCCAACTTAATGATGACGCTTTTACTTACAAATTACGCTCAGTGTAAGTATCCCGCGGAAAATTGAATTTGCTTCGAAGGGTATTGCAACTATATCGCTTGAGGATACTGTATGAGGTGTACCATATATAAATTCACAGCAAGTTGTTAGGAAACACAAAAAGTAGTGGAAAGACTGACGCAGTTCGATTCGTTCTTGCTAGAGTTATTTTTTGGGGTTAATTGTAAGTCAACAAAGCATTGGTTCTGGAATTCGGAATACAAGGCGACTAACAAGAGCTCTATAAAGGTACCTCGGCCAATGTTAAACCACCCTTACTAATTTTGGTATATTTTGTTCACTGATAATGGAATTCGTCTGCTCTTTCTAGACATTCATCGAGTCTTACTATACACCAACATAAATGTAATTACCTAACTTGATTGCCAAAAAGCTTTTTACAAGGAAACTTCATATCTGGCTTATAAATGGAATTTTTTTATAGAATTCTAGGAACTTTATTTAATTAACTTCATTACTCTAAATATTTTGAAACACTTACTTTAGATGGGAAATATTACTTGTTTGGTTAATCCCGTATTTAATCCTCTAAAATTTTTGTAATGAATTCAACAAATTTATTTACTTATGTCAATCTTGTCGTAGACCATTAAGTAATTTTCTTTAGTCGTTAAACTTACTAGACTCACAGCTAGATAGTTTAAAACTACCTAATACTACAATTGGTGAATTAAATATACAAGATTGTTGTACAAGTAGGGGGAGTTGGATAAGGGGTAAACTTACGTTCCGGTTAAGATTGTTTTATATATCACAAATCTACGAGAAGGCCCTAGATTTATTGACTCCAATAGGGGGTTGATTCCCAAGGGGCTGGTTCTGACTTCTGACGCCATCGAAATACATTGGACATCAGCTATTTATAAGTTTGACCAGCTAAGCGCATTGACTGTGTCTACTTGAAAGCCTACAAGTTACTTGCGTATGTTGTAGTATTTTGCCACTGGTTTGAACCAACAATATACCTCCTCTGCCACTGTCGTTCTTCCATTATAATTTCTTCTTGACCTCTCCTCAAGATCTCGTTTCCTACTGTGACTTGTCAATTGAGTGTCCGATAAATATACTTTGTGGCTTAGGCTTACTATGACGATGGTTTGACTTCCACATTACAATTAAAGCGAAGATTCCGAGAAATGTGGATGTTGCGCCGAATGATATAGCGATTATGTCGTTTGAAGATACTATATGATATATTATATTAGTCAAAGGGGCTAGTGAAGATAAAGGCTAGTAGAAATATTTACGCATTTTGGGCCGCAACTAAGGTGTCGATATTGGTGTTGGCGGTGCTAAGTTTACTGCTACTGTTGTAGGTTGTCTTGCGACAGGAGTCTTGTTTCCTGTCAACAACCTGCGCGGTATTGGCAAAATTGAGATCTGGGAAGAATTGATGTACAAAGCGATGTGAGACAGATGGGCAGATTTGGATAGCGCGGGTCTGGCAGGGGGTGGGTGTTCAGGCATCTATTTATGACAGTACACCCCTCGCCAAAGTGAGATTTGATGAGAAATGTAAAGCTCCAACAGAAGAACAGAAGATCAAAACCCTCCGCGACAGAACTTTGGGGGGGTGGTCTTGAAATATAAAACCCGACACAAAAAATACCGATACTGGGCCACCAATTCCAAGGCAGAAAACAGATGACGGGAGGGGGGCGGCAAGGGTGTTATACTTGGGTCTCAAAAGCAAAATACATTGGCTGAGAAGGACGGCGTGATGGCCAGGATTACCCCACATGCCAGTTTGGGGGGTCATCTTTCCCTCTTGGCTAGGGCATACAGTAATGGGACTTGGGGGAAACAGATGAATATTTTCACCATTCTCCTTCATCTTTACATCAAAACTCGACTACGAATCTTCGAAGCTCGCTCACCTCGACTCAGCCTTCCCGAGATCGTCCCTCTATAACGAAGGAGAGGAGACACCCTCGAGGGATGGATTACGCCTAATTACACGGGGAGGACGCTGCAGAGGTTTCCCGAGCCATGTGCAGGAATCGTAATAGATACTCGAAATCTGTAGTCATATCCAGATTCGTCTTCGTAAGAATCTTAAGCATCAACACCCAAAAGTAGCAAAACCCGCATCTTTGATGCCAGCAGGAACCGGGTTCAATTGCCTACGAACGGAATATTTCTTTGAACTGATTCTTTGACCGAATATTTGGATTGTTTCAAAGCAGCACGATAAAGATAAGCAGACTGGGAAAGCGCGGTTCTGTCAGGGGCATCAATCTTTTGTAACTCCAAAACCTTGTAATTCTAAACTCTTAAAAGCAGCAACAACAGCGTTTTCTTGGCAAATCCAAAAAAGGTAAAAGCAGCAAGGAGCACCACCCCCTCCATACTTACATAACGCAAAAAATACCCCTAAAAAAACATCAAAAAATATAACTTCTTGCGTTCGCCGGGAATCGAACCCGGGGCCAATGCATTATAAATCCAGCAGTAAGCTGCTGAAATTGGCAAGCATCGATTTTACCACTAAACCACAAACGCTGTTCTTTTTTCACTCGCTTGACTAATATATCAGATTTAACTTATTTGTCAATATGTTCTATGAAAAGGTGTGGGTAATAAGCTTCGCTTAATTTGAGGTGTGGTGGGGTGGTGGGGTCGGGCCGAAGATATAGCGCTGCTTGGTTGGCTACGAGTACAGGCTCGGGCGTCCTGAATCTATTTAATTTTATTATTCAAAGCTTTTAGAATAACCTAAACAATGTACCACCCTTTGAAAATATATATATTCATAGGCTCTATAATTATATTTCTTTAATAATTATTGTTCCGCAATTGAAAGAACATTCATTTTAAACAAACAAATTAAGGGCGGGGTTACTAACACGAGTCCTTAATTTACCTATATTTAATATATTTTATATAAAAAATTGTTAATTTAGTAGGGATAGTAGAGCATGTAGCTAGGTTGGAGAGGACCTTGGACTTACAGAAATTTGCGACTGCTGTAGTATAAGAAATACGCCTACTTTCGTAGATCTCAGACGAAATGCCCAGGACAATTAAATTTGTTATTCAACGGACGAGGTCAGAGGAATCGGGGTACCAACTTCTAAATTCTGTTGAATACTCTCCCATAAAGCTCTAAATCTTGAAAGAGAATGAGGCAGTAGAAGCAGGAGTGGTGTATAGAGTGAAGCTGGGAATTCATACAATAATTTTATATTTACATATACAATTCAGCTAGCCTTCTATCGTCTCTCCAATAATCCAAACATATAATGTTACATCTAACCAAAAGAATAATTATTTACAAACCCATACCCGTTCTGTTCTTCCCCAACTCCACCCCCACCTCTCCCATCATACGCCCCCTGACCCATTCCACCACCACCAGGCTCAAAAGCTTCAAAACTCTGATCCCACCAGAAGTTCATCTCATCAACGTCCATCTCAACGCCCCTCTCCATAGTCCCTTGAACGTTGCTCATTTGTGCTCCATAACCCATAGGAACCCCATAGCCCGTTGGCGCGAAATTCGTCATCTGCTGGTGGCCACTATACATATTTCTCATCTCGAGGTTCTCATCTACAGTTCCAAGAGTCGAATACGAATTGCCTGGAAGCGAGACAGGATGACGAAGGAAACCGGCTTGGGGTAGCGGTTGAGAAGGTTGATCGCTGACAGGTTGCCATTGGGAATTGGACGTTGATTCGCGTGGGGTGTGAGTGTACTGTCTACTCTGGGCTTGCTGCGGGGGCATTTTGTTGAGGGATGGTGCTTTTGTGTGAGGTGAGTATTCTTTTGGGTTTTGTGAAATTTTGGGCGATGGGCTATTCTGCCCAGAGGCATGGGAATTCGGGGTAGCATGTGCCGAGGAAGTTGACCGTGGCCGTAAAGAAAGAAGAGCTGCATCTCTGCTTTCTGTGAAATTCGAAAAGTCGGTGTTTCCGCCAAGCGGACTTTCCTTTGAAGATACGATTTTTTCAATGTCAGGTGGCAGGTCATCCGTATTTGTGTGTTGGTCAAAGTTATTTTCTCGGATAGAGTTGATGTCGAAACCAGCGTCTGAGAAAAGTGTTTCTAGTTTAGTCCACTGTTCATATCGTTAGTCAAAAGATACAAGCCCGAGGATCTGAAAGCATACCAATCCGCTCAAGGTTACCCAATACTGTTTCAGGCGATCAATGATAAATATAGCTGCTCTAAATCGGCTCACACCATGAGTTCGAAGAGTCCTTTGAGCGACAAGAGATCGAAAGTGAAGATTTATGGCAACGAACATGACATAAGCGGTCGTACTTGCTAATCGTGAAAGATCTGGATTAGTATTCAGAAAGGCAGTTGCCATATCCAAAGTATTTGATGAATGTTGGACAACTTCTTCAGCCGAAAGTCTCACCAACTTTTTTGATATGTGCGGATGAGGTGGATCGTTCGAAAACACAGGAACCAGAGACGAATGAAGTGTCAAAGCTCCAAGTCTATACAAACCATGTAGCCAAAATAGCTTGTAGTTGTCACCTTTTTGAGATGTAAAGGTAGCTAAATCTGCATGGCGAAGTTCAGGGCCAAGATAATCCAATGCAGATGCGAGTTTTGAATCCAGGTCTAAGAAAGTGGCAATGGTAGTCGGTACATCCGTATCTTTGACGTCTTTGAGTGCATCAACAAATCGTCGAATTTCAACCCTGGTTTTATTAGGAGCCATACAACAAAGGGGACTGGTGAACTTACCATAAAGCGAAAAGATATATGATGGCCCCAAATATCGAGAGGTTTACAGGTCTTCCAGGATCCAAAGATTCAATGACACCATACTCATTGAAGCTATATATAGCGAGAGGGGTCTTGTTCGCATATTCTTCTTCCGTGCAAGGTAGTATCGAACCAGCAACGTCTTTCCACGGCGCAACATGATTTTTCCCGATGCGGCTAACAATTGAAGCCACCCAGGTAGCCCAAAAGCAGCGTCTTTCCACTTCTGCCATGAAGACAGTCTCCTCGTCAGAGTCGCCTGCGTCGCGTTCGACATCTAGTTTTAAAGTCCGAGCGTGCGAATAGGATATGTCTTGGAGATAATGAGTTCAATCCTACCACATGTGTTGGAAGGAGAAACTTACTACCATAAAATTCCGTTCTGATTACATCGCCATCGGAAAACCAGTAAAGTGCAAGATTTTGGCATGCTTGAATAGTTTCCATTCGAGGCATATCACATTGCAATAGTAGCCGTTGGGTACCTGATCTTGCCCATTCCCGCCCTTGGTCACAAAGCTCAGCCGCTGATACTATCGAATTGCCAAGTTCGATGGCGTCTTCATCAGAACTGGCACTAGTTTTGCGTAGATATCTGTTCCTACGTTAGCCTGAATTTCTTTGGCACAGTGAAGAAATTGATTACATAGTAGCAAGCGCAAACATGCTTAGAGCCACAAAATCAGAAACCTTGTTTTCTGCATATTCGCGGAGAAATGTCGCTTTGTGGAATATCAAATTTGCATTGAAGCTGTGATCGAAGTAAATTTCAAAAAGGAAGTCTGTAAGCTCTGGAGACGGGAGTGTCGTTTTGGGCAATGTGACAGTCTCGTGAAAACACAGAGAATCTCCACTCGCTGGCTGGTGCGATGGGGACTGATAAGGGTCTCTTCCTATAGCAATTGCAGTAGCCATGCTATGGGTACTGGCTGATCGGCGAGGGGTTGAAGCTTTGTTCACAGTCATAGAGGGCACCATTTTGGCCACTACAGGAGGAAGCTTTTGTTGCTCAGCTGGAAGAGGAGGGTTTCCAGCTTCTGCACGAGCACGTGCTTTTGCATTTTGCCATCTTTGGGCAGCCAGAAGTTTTCTATCCGGAGGCGGAGGATATGTGCACGCTGTAGAAAGATCACGACATCTCTTGCAAGCAGGGAGCTCACGGGTACATCGTAACTGTTCTCATGTCAGCCCGACTGAGTCTCATAAATAAACTGAGACGATATTCACTACCAGTATAGGGGGGAATTACTGAGGCTGTAACTCACTTTTTGTTTTCGGCATCGTCGGCAAGCAACAATTGGGAGGCCTTCATCCTCTTCTGACCCTTGCCTTCGCGTTGCTGTTTGCGAGGTATTCGGGGCGATATTGGTATTTTCCATGACCCCGAATCCAATCGTTCACTCCGCCGATTCTTTGCCCCGAAGGACTGGTCGGTGACTGGTCGGTCCGGTGGACTACGAGAAGACGCCTGAGTCGATTGCGGAGTTGTGGTGGAGTTTCGGTGCGGTACGTTGCTTGCTGTCGTTCGAGCCCAGCGGACCGAGATATGTGCGAGGGAGTTTGAATGCTTGTTTGCCTGTTTGCCCGTCCCAATGAGTCCTGTGCCCGTAGGAATACTTGCGGAGGAGAGAGGTTTGTTGATCTTGCAAAGACCGTGTCATTAAGCTAGTTTTGTGGTTTAGACGTCTCATCACCATCTTGATGAACGGGCTCACAGACGACGCTTGTAAACCTTCAGCCGGAGGTACTTTTGTATCACGTCGTGGCAACTGGGAAGACTACTGGGTATTTTTCAGAATGCAAGCTGAGGAAATCTCAAAAAGGGCAGACAAATTCCCTCCGGGAGTCAAGATTGATGCGTAGCTTTCATCACTTACCCCTGAGCTGCCGGCAGATTCGGCAGGTTAGCCGCTAACCTAGTGATAGTCCCCGGCCGTCTCAGTCAAAAAGCGCCGGGGGTTTCACAAGACCGAAAACGAGACTACCGGTACAAAGTTTACTACGTTCTATTTGACTTCTCCCGCAACGACTCCTGAACCTCCCTCATTATTTTGTACGAGAATACCGTAGGTACATGGCAGCGATATTTTCAAATTCTGTGACGTGGCTGGGCGCGAGATTTTAATGATGAGAATGCGAGCTAAACTCGAAAACCGAATTAGGATGGATTCCTCTCTTCGTTTTCAATGGACGTAGTGACCTTGAGTTGAGGAAGCTGCGCAAGCATCGAATATCTCCTTCCAGTTGTTTGCGGAACCTTCTCAAACTGTGCGCTTACCCGGCCCTTGATTTTGACGAAATCGCGCCTCAACCTTTTTACAACTGTTCATTAAAGAGTTAAATTCTTCTTCCAGCGTTCTAGGAGTTGGTTGTGTCAATGAAGGTAGGAGTACAGAGCCATCGCACTCTTGGTAAGCTGACAAGTTAAGGGCAGGTGGAACTAGGTTACTGGCACGTGAGCTCACATTATCACTGCCCTGAAATTCATGTTTTCCTGTTCTCGTATTGCTGGACCAAAATTTATACTCAGCTTGTTTCCGGAAATTGAGGTGTAATGGATCTCTCAGAGTCTGTTTTACTTCCATTTATCGTTGCTTGATCACGTGCCTATTCTAGTCTCCTGGAGAGTCTCGCGGAGGGCAATAGGCGTAGAGGAAACAGAGTTCATCCTTATCATTCAAGTTTAAATTCAACATCTCGGCGGGGAAGTGACTTCGAGAACAACTCTAGTTTAATACCAGAAGAAACACACTAGCATCAGGGCGATTCTAATGGAAAGTGCTCGAATTATTATGAGCTTCTCGTGTCTCGTATGATCTATAATCAACAAACGGATAACCCTCATTTGGTACTGGTTCTCGCTAAATAATTCTCGGATCTCAGGAAGATTATTGAGTTCTCCACCACAGATAAAGTTCAAGGGGAGGCTTCTAGGAGTTCTCACGTTCAAGAGTTATTAGAGGAAATCTGGGACGACTCTGTGCCTGCCTTTGGGAATTTCTACAGAACATCGACCATTCTTGAGAGAGAAGCTAATGCCACAGAATATATATAGTCGGAAGAGATAAAGAAGTGGGCAGTTGAAAAAGTCTCTTTGAATCATTAAATTGAACTAATATTCGCGCTTGTTAGCCACAGCCTAGGAAAGGTATACGTTCCAGAGGCTACGGAAATTATTTTTACCAACAATGCCATAGAAGATGAGAAAGAATTCTTCGATGACGATGACCACCAATAACATCCACCAGACGATTTTAAGCGATTACGATAGAAAATCATTCTCCGAAATCCTCAGAATAGGTAGATTTGAATAAAGACCAACAAATTCCTCATCTCCTGGCTGTTGAAGAGTTTCATGGCCCCAACATAATACTAAAGCTTGTTTTATTGGGTGCTGATATAAATTTTCGAAATCAATCTGGTTGGATTGCACTTACCCTTGCCTTCCAGAAGAACAAGGAAGAAATTGCGTTGGCGTTATTAAAGGCAGGGGCGGAGGTGTACGAAAACGCGGAGATTTCTAAGAAAATACACAAGTTTGTGTGTGAAATGGAGGGGACTTCCGACACCGAGGGAGTTTATAGAAAGAATTCATTGTTATCGAATACGCGAGCCAATTCACTGCCCACAGATTTCACTCGATCGGAAGTGTTGGAGCGCGGTGGACAAATAAAGGCAGCAGTAAAGCGTACTTATCTACCTTGGGTTATAGCAGATATTTTAAGCATTTCGAATTAGCTACTCCAGATAACCAATACGATTGAAAATATTCTCCTTAGTCCTTGGTACAGGAAAGGTGACTTGTTCCAAAGGGTAGAACAATGAGTAAATTAGGCAGATACAAGCCTACTGCCGCTCTTTTTGTCCACCACGAAGGCACTCTCAATGCTCGCTTAGATATCCACATCCACTACCTATAGCTTGATTATTTTTAAGCGAGCTTGCCCCTGATTTTTCGTTGGCAAGCTCGCTAAAGATGCACATACTTAGTGAACTAGGGCATGCGAAGTCCTGCCTAGTTGGTGGATAACTTCACTGAAGTGATGTTGACCAAGCCCCATTTGGACAGGACAACTCCAGCCTGGGTATAAGTATTTTCCCACCGGTTCCGGTTCTCCTTTCAACCCTCTCTCCCCAAAAGTTCATCCACACCTATCTTCTCCACCCTCGATTCGTTCGGATTTTTCCACTACAGGACATATACACCAGCTCCGTTACTCAAGAACTCCTCAAGCCGTTAACAGAACGAACTCCCTCGATTGATCGCGGAATCATTTGGCTTCAGCAATCTCACCCGAATCCCCAAATTCTTTGAGAATATCTCGAAAATGTGTCGCGTCTACGTATTCAAATGCAGATGCTCCCAAGGAACCGAGGACAGTCTGGAATGGCTTCAATTTCGAACAACAAAAACAATCATTGTAGTGAAATGCATCAATAAGCAACAAACGGAGCTAAACGGGCTTGCTGCCATACCAGATATCAGAGTATGCACACCTTTGCCTTCTCCAACCACTATAATTCAAGGAAAATTTTGCGAAAATTGTATCCTTGCCAGAGGGGGAGCTCGCCAAGAACCCGACACAACCTTGGCTCGCATAGGGAACCGCCTTGTCCCACGCTTTGGAGCGTTCTACCAAATCTTCATGGGAAGTTTCTACCCTACTGCAAGTGCGGCAGAGCAAAGCATCTTTCGAATAACCGATCCCGAGATCCGGGCGGATTTTGACTATGCCTTCACTGCGATTGAGGAATTTTATAGATTTGTTCATTTGGAGCAAATGGGAAAGCGCGAGAGAGGAGAAAAGCTGAAATCATACCGACGAGAATTTTGGTTTCTCTGGTATGAACTGTCTAAGGTTCAACAGTTCAACATGGCTGCCGATGCTGATTACGAAGCGGATTGCAGCATGCAATTGCGCTCTTTACTTTTTACGCCACTCCATGTCTCCAAAGTTCCAGAAAAAGATTGTTCCATCTGCAGAGACGAAATGGGAAAGCGCGCGAAGGAAGGCACCTTTGAGTCACCAGTGAAAACACCTTGCGGGCATGTAGTACTTGGCTGCTGCTGTATTCATGAAGTAAGAATATTCTCTTAAGTTCTTCTTTCCCTCTTTCGGGTTGTTTTAGGAGGATAAAGGCACCTTTTCCTCCTCAGACAACCTCATTTCCTCGTCATAAATCCTTATTTCTCCCACGTTTTCTCAGATATACCTCTGGAATGGGATATACTAACTAAAATAATTTAGTGGGTAGTCAAAAACCAAAAATTGAGTTGTCCCATGTGTCGGGCAAAGTTTTCTCACTCAGGACAACAATTTTCAGAGGAATACAAACCCTACCCGGACTGGTTATCACGTTTGGTGTCGGATATTGCTCCTCGACCTGTCGGAGAAGGACGAGAAGAAAGCCATGCGTAAACAAACACGCAGATACTTTGGGCCAAGGAAATTGAGAGTTGGATTCATAGATTGAATCGGGAGATGAGTAGAATGGAATTTGTGGAGGAGCGTCCAGATATGGAAATTAAATGTTTTTTTTCCGGGTACGTGAATGTACAATGTGCTCTGTTTTCCATAGAGGATTCGTTAAGCGAGGAGTAAGGGGATGATTTGTTTGTGATAATATAGGTAGACTGAAAGTTGTGGTGTAATTCTACGTTTTCTTTCCCCGCTGTGATAAGACTATCAATATCTCAAACAAATTCATTAGCACCAGTAGCCTAAGATTAATCCAAATATCTTCAAGTAGAGACCGAGTAATTTTGGTTAAATAAAAACGGGATTTGCTTGCAAAAATGCAGGTTTATTCGTAGGTTATTTAAACATATGACTCTAGTCGAGTGGCGTCGCTTCGGTTGGGCCAACCTAGCGTTTCACTTGCAGGTGTTTTTGTTTGAGCCATTGAGATGAGATATTTTTGAAATGGGATGACGTGTTCTGTTCAGGAAAGAGCAAATTCCTGGTTGGTCGTGGTCAAACGTGGTCTTGGGTACCGCTCGGACTCACACTCACTCGCGAGACCAAAACACCCTTGCTCTCCCAGAAAGATGTGTCAAGGCGCCACGCAACAGACCGATCAGTGGGCCTAATTGCAGCTGCGGTCCCATTTGCATGGTGTTTCTCAGGTCCTGAGACTATCGCATCCTGGCATGCGGAATCCTGGTCCTGTAATCAAAGAGCTTCGATCGAAAATTGAAGATAGTATGGAGTTCTAATAATATAGTATAATATACGGTATTTTACACACAAGTTAATGCTCCGAAACAAAGACACCTGCCATACCCATACCCTAATTGGGGTCAGAATCCGAACACAGAATTGATGAGACGGGGGAAAACTTACAGTACCGACACACATCGAGGTAACAGCTATCCTCTCATCCCTCCTTCTCAATTCAGAGAGCGCTGTCACAACCTGTCTCGCACCCGTGCAGCCCAGAGGATGACCAATAGCACTAAAGAATTTCAGCAGGAAGCTCCTCGCGAGGACATCAAAACTTACATCGCACCACCTCTAGGATTTACTCTCTCAGGATTCAACCCCAATTTCTCGACACAGTACACTCCCATACTAGCAAAAGCCTCATTAATCTCAAACACATCCACATCCTCAATCTTCAATCCCAGCTTTCCAAGGATCTTAGGAATCGCATAAGTAGGTCCGATACCCATAATTCTTGGTTCTAACCCAACAACTGTCGCACCACAAAACTTGCCTAGGATCGGTTGACCTAGTTCCAGAGCTCGTGAGCGCTTCATCAAAAGAACAGCTGCTGCTCCGTCGGTAAGTTGCGAAGCGTTCCCTCCAGTTGTTGCGCTTGGAGCCCATTGTGGGAAAGCTGCGCGGATTTTACCCAAAGACTCTGCGGTTGTACCAGGACGGACTCCATCATCTCTATCAAGTATTTTCTCCTCGACAACCCCAGTCTTTGGATCTATGAATTTGACTTTGATGGGAATGATTTCATCCGTGACCCATCCTTCCTTCTGGGCTTTCTCAGCCCGTTGGAAACTGGTTGCAGCAAATTTATCCATCTTCTCTCTCGTTATTCCGAAATCGCTTGCCACATTCTCACTTGTTTGTCCCATTGATTGAAGATTCTGTGCCGCTATCGAATCTTCGAGAATCTTCTGGCTCAACCAACTTGGTGCGCCATCATCTGGGCATGTACTCATGCTCTCTGCTCCCACTGCAATACCGACATCAATTGAACCGGCGATGATTTGATTCGAGATGTTTTGTACGGCAAGTAAACCGGAAGAACAGAATCGATTCGCGACCGAGGCAGCTGTGCCAATTGAATAACCTGCTGCGAGGACAGAGCATCGTGCTACATATCCTTGGCTTGGAGAAAGTACATTTCCCAAGCATACATCTTCGACGAGGTCAGGGTCGAGTTTGGATTGTTTTCTTACTTCCTAGTAGGTAAATAAGAAGGGCAATTTAGGGGTTGGAAAGTTGGAAATACCGTTAGTAGCGAGATGATCAGATCGTCAATTCGAGTGTCTTTGAGACCGCCCTTTTTCGCTTTCGTCAATGGTGTTCGAGCGGCGAAAGTAATTACCTAAGAATCGTTATCAGTGTATGCTTTTCTCATTGGTTTGGACTTATTCACAATATCATCCGGACTCTTCCGTAGAATCTGGGATTTAGCCGATGTAGCAGGAGACAGATGTCCCAACACAGAAGAAAGTCGTCCTTGAACAGAAGTCATCTTGGAATTATGTCTTGAGCAGGATTGAAAACAGAAAGAGAAACAGAAACTTAAGAGAAAGTCCAAAGGAAAGGCAACGCGTCAAGAGTTCGAGAGAGAAAGTTAGTTTGAGTGTTTCAAGGGTGGACGTGACCCGCATAATATTCAGCGCGGGGTATGGAACCGCGGCAGTTATCAAAGCTGTCCATGTGGGGACTCCAAAGCCCCGCATTGATGAGCCAAGAGGGCCCCGCCATATTGTAACTGTGCCAGCGGTAATTCCCCCGGCAAGTTGTCCTAAATCCAAAATAGATTGGCTTGAACCTTCATGGGAATTGGACTTTTGTTTTTCTGTTCGTTCTTCTCTCTCCCTCCCTTGAAGAGAAAAACTACATCACAGGCCTTTTCTTGTAACGAGTTTTGTTATATATCAATCTTCAAAATGGACCCCATTTCAGCAGGAGCGTTGACTTCAGCCGCCGTTGTGGCCGCTGGAGCTTATCTCAATGCGAAGTTGTCAATTGGAACTGACATGCAACGCTTGAGAGTTGACAGAACCGTAGGAGCAAGAATGAACAATCGAATCAAGGAACTAGGCGACAAGTGTTCATTTTATGGCATGTTTGAGAGAGTTGATCCAAACCTGGACTTCTTGTGGTAGGCCATACACCTTTCCGAAACCACGAGGAAAAGAAGAAAAGAACTAACGTCTTTTTCTCGTCGTAACAGGTTTGAGCAACGTACTTGGACATACGGAGAAATAAAAAAAGGTAGATTATTGGCTCCCACATTTGAATGGGGTCGAGGCTAACATTCTGTAGATGTTGACAAATTCGCTGATTTCCTGGGGACCGAGGGAATACAGAAGGGGGAGTTTGTGGGGGTTTTCATGAGCAACTCACCAGAAATGGTGGTAGCAATCCTTGCTTTGTCAAAGCTGGGTGCCATTGGAGCAATGATAAATATAAACCTCCGAGGTTTGTATAGTAATCATTAACGTTTCCCTGCTAATGAATATCAGATGCCACCTTGAAGCATTGCATGGATGTCTCGACAGCCAGAACGATGATCTCAACACCGGAACTTGCCCAATTCGTGGAAGATGATGTGCGGCACTTTTCGCTAAATATGTCGTCGTTTAATTCTGTGACGCCAACACCGAGGGATTCAATAAAATACATAAACTTGGACGACTTACCGAACCCACATGGTGTGACGCCCGCTGCAACATGCACCATCCGAGATATCGCAGTCCTCATATACACATCCGGGACGACCGGAAAACCCAAAGCATGTGCAGTCCGAAACCATCTGTTGATGGTGACTTCGACTCCTCTGACCCAAGATGTGGACTATCCCGAAAAGTACTTTCCTCTTCGGACCTATTCGCCACTTCCCTTATTCCATGGCACAGCCATTTTCACAGCCCTGTGTTACAGCATTGGCACATCATCAACTGTCTGCTTAGCTCGAAAATTCTCCACCTCTCGATATTGGAAAGACGTAACCGATTCCGGAGCCACTCGTGTGATATACGTGGGCGAATTATGTCGATACCTAGTCAATGGACCTCCCACCCCCTACGATCGAGCGCATAAGTGTATCGTTGCGGCAGGAAATGGGATGCGGGGTGAAATATGGGAGAAGTTCAAGGAGAAGTTTGGAATCCCAGAAGTTCGAGAGTTCTATCGATCAACTGAGGGACTAGCAAAATTCGATAATTTTAGCCATGGATCCTGGGGAGTTGGCAAGGTCGGATTTTCTGGTCCCATCAGAAGATATCTAGAGGATGATACTTTCATCGTGTTAGCCGATCCTCAAACTGAATCGCCGTATCGAGATCCAAAGACTGGATTTTGCATTAAAGCGAAATTAGGCGAGGCGGGAGAAGTAATTGGGAGGGTAAGGAGTAGGGCATTACTTACCGAGTATTTGAATAATCCCAAAGCAACTGAAGAGAAGATTATTACGGATGTTTTCCAGAAAGGGGATATGTTCCAGAAAACAGGTGATCTGGTAATACAGGATGAGTCGGGATGGGTGCGGTTCCACGACAGAATGGGTGACACTTTTCGATGGAAAGGCGAGAATGTGAGTGCAGGAGAGGTGAGAGAGCATATCGCAAAGCTCGACGGTGTCAGTGATGCTGTGGTATATGGCGTGAAGCTCCCAAGGTAACATTTGGCTCCATGCTCATTGTCAGAATTTGCTGACGAAATGTGTAGTTATGATGGCCAAGCTGGTGCAGCTGCGATTACACTAGACACACAATCGGAAGGCCCTTTTATGGCTGGTCTTTACCGTGGACTCAAGAAAACGGGACTGCCAGCCTATGCCATGCCACGGCTCGTGAGAATTACCCCGCAGTAAGTTGTAACAAACACCTGCAGCACAGGTCTCTGGATTATTGACTTGGTGTGCCTAGAATCGAAGAAAATGCGACTTTCAAGAAATCGAAGGGAGATCTTATAAAGAAGACATGGATATCGACTGATCCGGGGAATTCAAAAGATAAGCTCTATTGGCTTAACGGAAATGTGTATGAGAAGTTGGACAGTGGGAGTTGGGGTTCGATTGAAACAGGAAAGGCAAAGCTGTAAACTGATCGAAGTGCGGAATCGAATAGTCATGAGGTTTCGAATTAGAAGTATGTATAGATGTATGAGAACGCTTTGATTGTTAGGTAGAGTTTTGTCATGAAATATTTGAAAAATTCGACCATTCTCTCCATCTCCCAATCTCCCTTGGGCTTTGAAAGACGGGCTAGTCCAATTCTTTGGATCACCTACCATCCTGGACTAGGAGACTGTTGGAGAGCAATCGCCAAGCACATTGTATTTGCTTTGCTAGAAGGGGTTGATAGCCCCGCTAGTGAAAAAAAGGCATGCTTTGTATTTCGACTCTGGTGAACTTATGGAATACATCGGCCGACTTCTCTTCCTGGGCTCCAATACATAATTTTTCTTCAGACTGGCATTAGTCGGCCACGATTCAAAGAACTAGGTATCAATCGGTCAATCTCTTTTGGGCTTCACCGAAAATATAGTTAAACAATGTGTTCTATCCAAGCCTGCTTTCTAGTTTTGAGGAGCAAGTTGAGTAGTGCTCCGTAAAAAGTCGCCCTATGAGAGCCGCAGCTGGGATTGCAGAACACCACTTTCCAGCTTTGTTACCCAAGGGACCTAGAAAATGGCGGCCATTACCGCCTTGTAAAACCAATTAACGAGGCTGTAGCTCCGCAATATGCATGTCATATGTAACTTTACTTCTTTCAATCAAGTATGTTCAGCTCTAAGCCTTGCAATATAGGGTCACGACCTCTAAAAGAACACAATGTGTTTATCTTATCGGTGAGACTGGCTGCCTCGACCGCCTCGTCCCAGCCTAAATTCATCTGCAATCCATAAAGAGAGCCTCGCCTCCCGCAGTGCCTCAGACTTTCGAGAAACAGGATATTAAGCAATCGCCACTGTTTAAGAATCAGGGAATTAAAGTCTGAGGCTCATACCCATACAGCCGTCGACGAAAACAAAGGTTAAAGAGAATGGCTTGGGTTCGTGACAAACACCCTTCATATCGACTCACGAAGGAAATTGTGGAGGATTTTTTGAGAGGGCTTTTTGGCAATTACGACTTTAAAGTAAAGGTAGGTAACTAGGTTGCTGTATTGAATTTACGAGAAGAAACGAATTGATTAACTGAACATAGCACGTCAATGACCACTGGAAATTCATCTGCGAAAGGAAATTGACTAAGGTGGGTACTCGAGTACAGTGTGTTTCCGTGAGTTTGAATATAACTTGAGCAACACAGGCAGAGCATACGTCGCTGGATGACTTGCGAGAACCCCTCGAATGAGGAACGCAGCAAAGGGTCTATTTCGGAAGGATATAAAGGATAAAGGGGGAAGGATGGATGAAGTTTCAGGAAGTCCGATAGTTTGATAACGAGACTGGAGGGAGACTTGATGGCCGCTTGAAACTAGTAGTTGTATTAGTCTCAAACCTACCTTGGGGGAGACCAGTCTGGCGCTGGCCTACCTTAGGTACGGTTCAGCAAAACAGAGAGACTTTCCCTAAAATCATTTTCAAGCTCCGCAGACCAATTTTGCCACCCATATTTGCCCTGGAACCTTCAAATCATCATCTCGAGGCAATATTTGTCCCGGAGTGGCTGGGCATGGGGCGAGAGTGCCAAACGGATTATGGTGAAGTGTTATCGTGACGGTGTTGGATTTCGGTTCGGTGGCTGGGTTGGGTTGGCTTTGGGCAGAGTCAATTTCGCGTGGCAGAATCCGGTTGGAAAGAGATAGATGCTTCTGTCAAGAAATCGAAACCACGTTTCTTGGTTACTGTGATCAAGAAAATTGAAGAGTTCTGTACAGCCAGCGCAGCCCAGGGCTGGCGTTGGCCGGGCAGTAAAAGCGGCATTAAGTAGTAGTAGTATTGACTCCCTTAATATCGCAACATAACTAGGTTCATAATCTTACTAGCTTCTCATTAAATAGAAGAATGAGAAGCCATCAAACACATTTACTTCCATTGCTTTGGCAAGTGATACTACCCAGCTTTGATACTAGGTTATTTACTATGAAATTAAGCATTGGACACAAACAAACCTCATAGTTATCGCCCACACTTAAAGAGTAGAACTATGCCCCATTCCCATTACCCTAACTATTTGGAATTTTATACAACTTTGATGAATTATTTCCTGGTTTGATTTTCCGAGGGCGGGGAAGTCAGCACGCCCGACCGACCGCAGGGGTAGTCGAGGAGTGCCCAGAAAACGCCTATCAGCGGTCTCAATTGCCACAACACGAAAGAGGCAGTGCTTGTCTGTTTCTCTCTCATAAAAGGGAATGCTTTCCCCAAGAAGTTCTCCTCCAGAGATGTCTAAGTTCGTCATCAACTTCTCAGCACCGGTACAATGACCTCGGTGCCCGATCTTCAGGACCTGTCAGAGACGACTATCGAAAAGGAGAGATTCAAGGTGTCCTGTGAGACCGCATCACAGTTTCCGAAGAATATCGTGTATCACGACACTTATGATCACATACTCGAAGGTTACTTTGATCGTCTCAATCAGCAAGAGGACCGGTTATTTTGCCATGAATCAAAGGCAAAGGTCACGGTCAGGGACTTTTGTTCAGGTACCGGTTTAAAATGTTCGTTCCAACCACCCCATCTGCTACAAGCAAGGCTAATCAGGCTGTAGGCTTTGAAAATGTCACCTTCTGTGATTACGACGACCTGAAAGACTATTTTAACGATAAATCTGGTTTCGGTAAGATCGACCCGCCTTGTAGATTCATGTGAGTGTTTAATTGTTATTCTCTGGACCAGTCTGAGCTAAACTGTGTGATGATGTAGATTCATCACAGCACCTCATTCGAGAGAACGGTTGAATACGACTCGTGAAATGCTTGTGTATGCTTTTTCATACCATCAGATAATACCATCCTTCTTGGATTTTTTGTTCCCGTTTGGCAGACAACAATACGCGCAAGACTTCCATTTCAGTGGCTTTCGCCAAGAAGGGCGCATCTCAGCCAACGAGCGGGGCCTGAACATTCCTGAACTAGGACGGTCTGGTCGGGATGTTCGCATTTGTTACAGTTTGAAGTCAGTAGAACCATCGAAAGGACAAGTAAATTGGCCCTGGTCAGTACGCCAAGCATCGGCATACCAATCGTTTG
Source organism: Hymenoscyphus scutula (assembly GCA_001399465.1). Classification (NCBI taxonomy): domain Eukaryota; kingdom Fungi; phylum Ascomycota; class Leotiomycetes; order Helotiales; family Helotiaceae; genus Hymenoscyphus; species Hymenoscyphus scutula. The sequence continues at coordinate 24,074 of LKTO01000263.1, read as the reverse complement.
ATCTAGAGACAGGAAGAGTGTTGTGGGCGGTTGTAAAAGGCAACCAACTCCTCCAACAACGGATGAAGCAAGCATCAAATACGACTTTGGCGAGTAAGGTGAATTCTTATGATTCTCTCACCGAATCATTCTCATCTTGCCTTGCTACACACTTGATAATGTTCGACTGGTGTAGAGAACATTGGCGGTGGTATATCAACTACCTCGAGGAAGCCCTCGAGAAAAAAACACGAGAAACATTGCTTGTGGGTTTTGAGAAACCCCCAGTCCCAAAACCTGTGCCGGCGAGCACAAAACCCCAGCGCATTCTTTCGATCGACACTTGTACCTCTCCGACAATTATGTCGGAAAAGAATATATTCAAACCAGGAAGTTCAAGTACCATAGGTCCACAAAGAGCCCCCACGCCCTCCGTATCTGAATCTTCAGATTCCAGTGACGACGAGTCGGATGGTGATAGCGACGACGAGAATGAAAAGTGTTTCTCGTTCAAGGACCTCCAACGAATTCAGTTCTTGGAAGATAAAGCGAATGAAGTGCTTCTGGTTTTGGATGCTAATTGTAGCATTCTATTGGAGATCCAGCAATACTTTGCCGGCGTAGTATCCTCACCAGACTGGCCAGAAGAATTAAAGAGCCGAAGTGCTAGAGGGATATCTGCTTTGGCAAGATTTAATAGAACGACGTCCGCAGTCATTAGTGATCTTCGGTTGCAACGCGCAAGATCTCAGATGGTTTTGCGGGTTCTGTCCGATCGAAAAAGCTTGGTAGGAGGACGTTCATTTATCTTGTACACAGTCTGCTAATCTTTTGAAGCTCAATGGAATTATGGACTTCCGGAATCGAGAGGCAAACAAGCTCTTCGCAAAGAAGGCCCAGTTGTCTACCGAGAGGATGGAAGCCATGACCGAAAACATGCAAGACCTGAACCGGGAAATGCATGAGATTGCCCAAAAAACGAAACAAGAAACTGTATCAATGAGAATAATCACTTTGGTGACACTATTCTTCCTCCCTGGTACCTTTATATCAGTATGTCTATCTGCCTATGCTCTCCGGGTTCTCGGCTAATACGTTCTCCCGCAAAAGACAATAATGAGCACCGACATTCTTCAATTCAACACAACTGAAAAGGGCTCCCAAGAAATATTTCAAGTAGAGGCTTTGCTAAGATATATAGAGATCACGTTGCCTTTGATGTTCTTAACGTTCGTCAGCTGGTATGGTGTATATTGGTGGGTTAACCGACAGGAAAAGGCTTCACAGGAGAAAAAGGTTCAGATGAAAGTCGCTGCGTAAGCGCAGTCCTACTGAACGATGGTTCCACTTTTGAAAAGCTTAATCGTCCAGGGTGCTGTCATCAACTGTTCTTCACCAATGGTTTCTAATTACGTTTACCCGGTTGTTTTCAATCCGGGCTGTTGATCCAAGTTTGAGCTTACCTCAAGAACTTGGATCTATGTATATATACAATCGCAAACATTGTTTAGTACTAGTAGAGTACCGCTCTCTCAGAATCATTCAGAGTTATCTTAAGAGTTCTTCCCGCCACCGTCGACTCGGAAGCGAACCCACCTGGGTATACTCCGTACATCAAAAGCGAATCGGAGTCCCAGGCACTGTACTGAAATGCCAAGATTACTGCAGGGTGTACGCATGCCTTGGGGCAAACCAGGTACTCGTACGTATTCAAGTCCTACCTATTCGAGTGCCCAGTTGGTTACTAGGTAAGTACGAAAAAGACTTAAATACAAGCCCCCGCACCTCAAACATAACACTTTCCATTTTCTTTTCCCTTTCATTCCATGATTTCAGCTCTTTATAAACGTAATTATCGAACTGTTGGTGGCACAGAAGGGGCTCTAACATTTCGGGACGGGCCGTCAATTCTTTGTTGCTCAGGGGAGTCCTTCTACACTTCTGGCTTCACGAGGCCTTTTGATTCTGTCTTCTTCAAGCTCAACGAGATTTGAACCACCACTCCAGCTTGGTGGCGTTCCTGTTGAGGGAAGATGGCGGCCTGTTGGGTAAGGCCAAATGCCCCCCCTGCTTGCTTGCTGCAGCCAGCCTCAACCCCTCGAACGAGGAACAACTCCAAGATGGGCACCTGCAACCTGCAACCTGGAAACTCCAAGGGAATTCTTCAGAAACACCCCAACAATACCCCCCTTCCATCCTTCCCCTCCACCCTCCTCTTCTCTCCTGCACCTCTCTGGCACCGAGTCAACTGCAGCAACTGCTTCTCGAGCTCAGCACTCACTTCTCCAATGCCTGTTCTCTGCACACCTTGTTAAGGTAGTGTTCAACGGTCGTTATCTCCAACGGAGGACCTGTCCCACCACACTGGCCAGCTTCGGTCGAACACATCAGAAAATATGTCATATTCCGATCGTTATTCGGAAGCCCACCAGGCCATACAGGAGCACTTTTCTTGGGTTGCTAACGATTGTATTCCTGGTATGAGAGATCCAGCCAGTGAGGAGCAATGCCGTTTTCTGCCAGAGCAACCCCTTTTCCAGCGCTTCCATACATCAAGTGGTGGTAAACGAATACTCAGAGGACTATTGTCCGCCGTCTTCGGGGATGTGCCAACAGCGATGCTGGACGATATTGTGCCGAAGTATCTCAAAATATTCTGCATCCTGCTTGATATTGGTTATGCTCATTTCGTAGGGCTTTTTGTTCCCCACATTGCCCTCCGAGACGATCGGTTACCATTCGACCTTAACTCTCCACCTCATGTGTTCCCAAGGTCTATGAGAGATCCTGCCTTCTTGGAAAAGTTCTGTGACGCCCAGTGGAAGTTTTGTTCTCCAAAGCTGGAGCGAGGGAATAGGACGTACTGGGAAGACGGCCTGATTTTGCCTATTGTTTTTTGGAAAAAACTGGGCAGCGGAGGCAGCGCGGATATATACAAGATTGAAGTTCACCCGGAATACAATTTCTTGCACCGGCCGGGACCGGATGGAATTGTAAGTTCCCAAGACCCATGTGTTGCTGCCAAATCACTAATGAAGGCTGCATGAGTAGACCACACCTAGCAAACTTACGAATACCTTTGTCCTAAAATCCTATCGCGGACAAGATGCCGAAAATGCTTACAACGCGGAAGGAGGCACGGGTGCATTTGGCAGATTAGGGAAGAAGGGGATTGGAATTCTTGGCTACTTTGGAAGCTACAGACAAAGGGAAAGGTTCCACGTGCTCTTGGAGTACGCAGATCAGGGTACACTGGAAGAATACTTCAAAAGAACCAGCCCACCAACCAGTAACCAAGACATTATTTGTTTCTACAACGCAATCTTCAAGGTTATTGGGGGTTTGGTGAGGATCCACAACGTTGATGAGGAGGATTTATTAGATGGGGCGCAAACACAGGGGTAAGTCCGTCCCATCTTCCCGGGAGGATATTAAGTTGACAATATGTGTAGGTGGCATCAAGATGTCAAGCCGGCAAACATACTCGTGACAAGTCTGGGCAAAGAGATACCGTCTCCCTATAATTACGAAATTATGCTTGCAGATCTGGGCTTGGGTCACTTTAAAAAAGGATCCTTGGATCGTGACACTCGGGGAACAAGAACCTATGGTATGTAAAGTTAAGACAATGATACACATTTGTTTGCCCAAACCAGCTAACGCGGATGTTGCAGGAGCACCGGAGTGCTATCGATTCGATCATCTCACACATAAAGTTACCTTCAATGTTGGGTCCAAGGTCGACATTTTTTCGATGGGTGCAATCCTAAGTGAAGCTGTTGTGTGGGTGGTTTACTCATACAAAGGTTTGACCGAATACAGGGCAGAGCGAGCCACCGAAACCAATCTGATTCCTGGATTTCAAGATGGCAATTGCTTCCACAACGGGGAAGAATTGCTCAATACCGTTCGTCAATGGCATCGAAAAGTCACAGCAGAGAGGCGAAGAAAAGATGTGATTACCAGCAAGGTGCTAGGATTGATCGAGTCTATGATGGAAGAGGTGCCGGCCGCCCGCTTGACCGCCATACAAGCATGGAAACAATCTCAAAGAATCATAGAGAATGCCCATCTCAAGCTGGTAGAAACCACAACGCCGAGTAGGACAGACACAGGATCTTACTCGCAAAAACTTCCAACGCCCTCTATTGTGTCATCAGAATCGCATTATTCAGATCCAGAGAAGGATGATTATTTCGCGAAGATGGCACCTCATGAAAAACATGTCTCCTTTTTTGGAAACGGTAGAGTCCTCAGTCCAGATAAGCTGAGTGAAATGTCAAATGGAGATGGAAGCGATCTGCATTATAGATCTCCCAAGGGGCAGCCTTCAAGCAAGGCCGATACTCGAATGTCCCAATTGCAACCCAGAGATAGGTTCTCTAGTGCTGAACCAACGGGGAGAGAGGGTCATCCAATTGGGCTCCACGACATCGGGGAGCATTTTGGATCTGGCCGTGAAAGTGGCAATGGTTATGAGTCTAGGCACTCAACCCCGGTTCCAGCTCGACCTAACCACATTGTCAGCAGTACACACCAGCACAGTATCAGTGTGCCCACTACCCCTCTGGTGGGAAATCATACCGGTGTTCATAAATTCCAACCTATGAAGACTGCGACGCCCAATCGAATGCCTACGACCAATCTCCCACTAAGACCATACGAAGAAGCAAGTAATACGTATTCCGTACTACCAGAAAGCCGTCCTTTATCTTATACCCAAACTAGTAGTGGTCCGTCTACGCCGTCACCGACTCAAGTCAAGCGGTTGCCTTTCGCGGTTGCTATTAATTGGAGAGATGATAAAAAGAACAAAAATCCCAAACCATGTCAACTTCCACATGCTTGGCTTTTGGCATCGAAGCTCAAACAGCGCGATCATGTTAGTATATCCCCAGTTCAGTGTGGCCCTTTATGGTAGTCATTCCTAACACATGACAGCTTTTTATCGTCGACGACTCCGAGTCAATGTCAAGGAATTGGAATCAAGTAGTGCCCCTGTTTTCTATATTGGCCTACATCTTGAAGGAGGCAGATCCCAATGGTTTGGACCTACTATTCACAATGTCCGACGAGGTTTACAACCAAAAACATACATCAAAACTCGTCAAGACTATACGAGAGAGAACCCCTGAGGGTAGGAGCGATATTCGGTTGAGATTGAATGCCATTTTAAACACCTACCTCGCAAAGCTCAGTAACCAAAAAGGGTTTCGAGAGGGCGGATCTCGTTTTGGTTCATGGGCAAAAGAAGTTCTACCACTCAGCATATATGTTTTCACCGATGGCGCTTGGTTACCCGGAACAGACGCTAAACCCGCCATCAGAAACTTGGTGAGTCAGTTGCATGAGCTAGGGATGCCAGAGAATCAAGTTGGGATTCAGTTTATCAGCTTTGGGCATGATCCTATTGGCATTAGACGACTGGAAGAACTCGATGACCTTCAAAAGACAGAAAACCTTCGCTTGTAAGTCAGTCCTAGAATTCCTGTTGGATGAATGCTAATTTCCAACCAGCGACGTTGTGGATACCACTCCATCGACAGGCGATAATCTCTGGAAAATGCTACTAGGTCCGATCGACAAGGAGTTTGACGAGGGCGTTTAAAAAGTGCTCTAAAGATTCTGGCCTTTGACTGTTCTACTCCCTCTTCAAGGAAGTTCTCTCGACATATTTTCATTTGCTTTCTGTGCAGTCACTTTTCTTTTACAATTACATTCTAAGGGATACTTTCACTTTCATATAGCATGCGCACACACTCAGCCCGGAGTTTTTTACAGCCCATGGAGATATACCCTTGTATTTATTCAATTCTTTTTTCATATGGTGTTCTGTATCTGGTTTGGGATCAACAAAATGGGGGGCAGGGGGGACATCAGGGAAGGGGTCAGGGGGTTGGGTAGGAAAACATTGGGATTGCTTGGGTTAGAACTTGGAGTAGGGTAAAAATAGGTGGAGGGTATTGTGGTGGGGAGTTTAAAGGCTGCTCGCTCGGCTCCCCTTTTTCGGTGTAAACAATTTCTTTTTAACCGAGGAGCCCCACCTTCACTTCGGTAAAAGTGCCTACTGAGCTGAGTGAATATCTCAAGTATCAATTAAGGAATACTTCAAGTCGCGAAATTTCCTTTCGGGAGAGAATATGTGTGTGCAAGATTCGTACCTTCCTCTTGAACACTTTTCCATCCGATTGTTTCAACTCTCCTGAAATGATCGATGCTATCATCCTATAAGCTTAGCAAAATTCAGAATTGAAATGCGTAATTTTCCGAGCAGCCTCGGATGATTACATCAATGACCCTAGTACAGCATCTTAAATGACCAAAGGCTAAAAACCACCTGATCGTAAACGGCATTCTTTTGGAGTGTGGCTAATGAGTACATATAACTATAACTCTAGCTATAAATGCGAAAAGAATAAGAGACAGAGGAAAGAAATATAAACAAATAGTTGGAGAAAACGTCTTTCCTACTGTACTTCAGTGAGGGGCTTATAGAGGGAAATAAACGTTTCCCTCTAGGCACCCCTCTCCTGTTCTATTGACTTTATGTTTACTCCTTCGCCCCCCTTCTAAAATCTAACCAAGACAAGAGAACTATAGGACAGGTACTGAGAAGGAGTAAACAAGGAATAGGGAGTGTTTTAAAGTTACTTAAAAGTGGGTATGTTTACTCCCGCGCTTATTTTCTTACCTTCCCTAAGGAGGCTAGATGAGAGACCCTAACTAGGCTGAAGAAAGGTAGAAGATGATTATCTGGCTGGAGAACTTCTTTTTGCTTCATTGTTCTTGCTGGAACCCTTTTTGACGTCTGTAAATTTGCAACATTGAAGTATTGGCCGGCCTGAAAGCCGTATTGTCTCGGTTGTGATGTCCTGAAAAACGAGGCTCGAGGGGAAAATACTGCTGAACTACCGGAAGCTATTGACATAACGTCTGAAGAGTCTGAAGATATTCATTTTTAAACGTGATCGATTGAATTCCTCTAACTCCCTTCTCTCGGCTCTGGGGCCTTTTTGATTGCATCAATAATGAATTTGCAACACGGGGGCAAGAACGTGTCAAGTCGTGGGGCTGGTTGCATGGGACTAAATTTAAGCTGGAGCCAGCTGGGAGTTGGGGCGGAAGTCATCCTAATCTAGGTAGATTGATATGATTTTCAAGAATTGGAAGGAGCTGCCCATCGAGCTACCATTTCTGCCGAGCTCCGAGATGTTTTGCACTCTCCACCCCAACAACCACTCTTCAGCACAACTACCCATCTTGCTCCCAACCATGTTCATATTGCACGCAACCATTCCATTGCTTGTGTCTACCATTTCTACCCTTTGCCGAGATGTTTTGCACTCCCCAGCAACCACTCTTTAGTACAATTAGCCGCCTCACGCCCAACCATGTCTCTACTAGGTCACGACCATTACCTTGCTTGTGTTGTGAAGGGTGCGGAGTTAGTGAGGAGATTGGAAGAGGGAGTTTTGGTACCACTACCAGCAGGACCATCGATCAACCAATATGAATTGGAGGAAGGAACACTGACTGAGAAGGGACTATTGAGGGTTGAACTTCTTGAGATGGGAATATCGGACCAATTCAACTGGGTGGAGGTTCGGTGAAAGCCCGAGGACGAATTCATATACCTTAATTGGTATAATAGGAAGGCTATATTGGCTAAGGAGAATTTCAAAGCCAGGGGCACGAAGGAGCCTCCAAACATCGTCCCATTGGAAGCTCTTTGGCAGTCGTACCTCCATTCGCAGAGGCATGTTGTGCCGCCTGGACATCTAGTCCCAATAACCACTATTGTCAGATGCGATGTCATAAACCAGTCGAGCCGCACCGCTATTTGGGAGGCCAACAGGAATTCATCCTGTACATTCGCAGGCCCCAAGGGGTACAGGATATATACCAATGTGGACCCGGGCTTCTGGGGAATTTTGGGTAGTGTTAACGGCGCCAGTACACTGCGGATGCTGATAAACCATAAGGCGGAAATCGGATTCCGAACGATCGAAAAGGTTATCCTGTTTGGATGCAACGAAGGGTTGGAAGACTCAGCAAAGACGAGAAGCTTGCCACCATCCTTACCGATATATGAACTGGAGCGGGTGAGAGAATGGCTAGAGCTATCTCGGGAGCTGTGCTAAATAAGCGGGTGGAGGGGGTGTTTTGCTCGAATGAGGTTGTGATCATGCTACCTCGTACTCACCAACCTTCTATGGGGATAGATGTCCGACCCTCACCTTCACGATGGTGTCCCTGAGCACCGCTTCAAGCAACCTTTACTTGCGGTGGTGGCCAACGAGGGCGGCAACAGACAATGTCTCATTTGGAAACCCGCAAATCGGATGAGAAAAAGAAACCCACATTCGAAGAAACTCGACAGCAAACAACACTCATCTCCTGGGAGCCTTGCTAGACGACTGGTTTAGAAGCAAACCCCGGAAGCTCCTCATGGTTCTTCTCTGGCGAAATATGACCACAAACCATTGAAACTGGTTCGGAATATGGCGAAAAGCTCAAGTATCAAGGATCAGGATATCGATCTCATGGATCTTTTCATGGAAGACGGGCGAATACGGCGTTCGAGTGCTCCTTGACAATAAAAGCAAAACGCATCGAATATAGCTTCTGGTATGAATCTCAAGCAAGCTGGAATTTGGGATCCCTTACTGATGCCGATCGGCCACAAGGGGGTTTCCCACCAAAAGGATTTTGCATGGCAGAAAAGAATCGGAGAGGAATTTCCTGCCAGGATTCCTTCCATCTGCTTTCTTCTGAAGAGAAAAGAATGCAGGGAGAGCGGTCCTCTGTATGAGTAGGAGCCTTGGTGTAAGATTGAAATTCGTCGTCGAACAGTCCAACTCTTCTGCGGCAAAATTTTCACGTTGAGGAATACGAACTCTTTTTACTGAACGACCTTTCAGTACAAAGTAATCTCGTAGGTTAAGTAAGGTATGAGGCGACGACGGCATGATCTCAGTCCTCCTCCTCGTCCGCCAACAACTTTCTTGGCCTCGATCTACTAGTAACTCCTCTACGATACTGGGCGATCACCTTCGTATTTCAAATAATTAGCATCCAAAGGTCGAGTCATCTAGTAACTTCTCTTCCAAGAGTACGCACAATCGCCGCTCCGACCTCTTGCAAAACACCTCTTTTTAACCCACCTTATAACTCCCAGAATACGCTAAACAAGCCACGATAATCTTCTCTTTATCGGCATGCGATCGAAACTCTACTGTAACCCTGCCAGAACCGCCAGCGTTGAAACAAGACTGTTCTTTTAAAGGTATCCCAAAAGCCTTGTTCATCCTGTAAGTCTGGGTGTATATTTCATGATTTGGTGAGGATATACTAATGAAGAAGACATGTAGAGGGGGTATACACCCAGAAGCCAAAAGATCCGCCCTTTTCTCATATACACTTATCGTCACCAAAAGCACTATTTCTGACGACATCCAATAAATCAACTAGTATGTTGACACTGGCACCGACGGGAGATTCATCTAACCCATTTTCTCCTGGTGTCTTCTAGTGCCTTTAGTGGTTGAATCAACACTAGGCTCTTAATTATTCGTCATAAAGACTTGGTTCGCGGTGCTTTCTTGAAACCCTACCCACCCACGAACATGAACTCATCGGAATCTTTACTGATCACAGATCCATCTCAGAACACTAACAACCGAGAAAGAGATCTTGCAGCAACAATTGACACCCTAGGACCGAGGCTGTTCAACCGTTAGTTCTCACATTACTCTGCCTAGTTCCCCTTTAGTATTGAAACTTACCAGGTCCAGAACAAGCGATATTGTACATATGCGCTAGCATCCAACAGCATCAATGTCACGATATAGCCGAGTCGAAGACCCAGAATGGAGTCAACACCCCACTGAGGAGCCTCTGTCAACGGAAATGAGAGTAGCAGTTATGGAGCAACTCAGAAAGTACTGGCACTTTAACGAAACAGACGAATACAAAAGATGGCTCAAGCATGCTTGGATATGCGAGGATTTTCACCAAACAATCAAAGATCCGGAATTTGTCCTCGATCAACAAGGTCTTTACCGGATGTCCGATAAACGTGTGACCTTTTACTATACGTCTCGAGAGATGACCAGTGATACATTGGTCGGTGTCATCTATCAGGAATGGATTCGAAATCACAATGGCTGGTCACCCATTGAGTTCCGTGACTTTTTTGCCCATTTAGTACAAATTCACCCCGAAGGCCCACAGAACATCCGGGACATTATTGCTGTTCATAAATCAACATGCCAACAAGCACTTCCCCTCATTGAAAAAGACAACCTCGACCGAGAGAGGTCGATAAACACTGGCCCTTATCCGCGCCCCCCCCCCGACTGAGTCCAACATACACAGAGATCATTACCATAATGGGCCGTTACCTTCCACCGATCTGGAATGCAAAAGCCGGTATTCTCATCGATCTCCAGAAGCAAGCCGAGCTCCAGAATGTCCTCCTTGTCGGAACTGGAAAAGATGCGACAAAGTTTGACGAGCTGAGAAAGACTGGGCTTTGTCTGCCTTTAAATAGGCCTGATATCTCAGCCACAGATAAAAGTGTTGTTAGAGTCTCTATTGGGACTGCGGTAAAGTTTGTGGCAGAGTTGCTACCTAATCCGAGCACGAACTGGGAAGAGAAAGCGCAAAGGGTTTTCGTGGATGAGTGGATGAATCAGGCCGACACTGAGGGCATGGATACAAATTTCCAAACTTGGATTGCAGTGCGCCGCGCCAAAGCAGAGAGAATGGGTGAAAAGTTCAATCCATTCGACCCATATCAATTTTCTCGATGGTTCAAATGACCTACTTGCACGATTCTGGCGATTCGGTGGAAATGTCCCAAAGGGGACCCTGTGGTTATTACACCTCGTTAGTTATATCTATAGTCTCCTCGCAGCATGGATTCAACTCCTTCGACCAGTATTCCGAGATGGTGGGGCTTCATACGATGAATACAGCTACAGCTTGAAGTTTTAGATACTTGCCGATTCTGGTCAAAAGTCTCATTCTGAATGCACGTTTGAGATGGAATAAGTGGCTTAGATCGACCTAGGGGAAGGTTCGGAATAACTTCGTGTTTGTTTATAGAGGGGAAGCAAAGGTTAATATTAATCGCTCCTATGTAGACTTTACAATTATAAATTGCAGAATACTCTGTTACCGTTGATGGATTCGTGAAAGTAAACAGAGTTTGGTGCAATTTTTGTAAGCTCTATTTTACCGGCAAATGTATATACTCTTACCCCGTAGCTATTAAAGTGACAATAAATAGGTTCATGCCTGCCTATGTAGCTTGTAAGACAACTGAAGTTGATTGTTCTAACTATCTAGGTTAATAATCCTTAATTGTTCTGGTTTTCTAAGACTTAATACAATTAGCCTACTACAAACAATGAGGGTAGGTACGAACCTACCACTTACTGCCACTTTTAATGTCTACGGACGGGGTCAGAGGAATATACCCCTTAACTTGGGGTCGGACTCGGAAGAGACATCGCTCCGATCTTGGAACGTGGGGTTGTACTCTGCTGTTGTACTTGTACAGACTTCCCACTAATACAAGTCTCGTCAACTCACTTCTCCTTGGTATCATTCGTTTCATATATCAGACCTCCTTTTGTTTTCAACATATTCTTGGGGGTGCTTCAGTTGCTCCATTGACGAAGACCAGGTCTCTGCCTCCTTTTTGGCCGTGACATAGTAAGGTTCTCCTCAAGATTGCCTCGCACTCATGCCGTCAATGGCCTCCCTTCTTTTCTCTCCTCCTTTTCCTTCTTTCTGCCCTCAATGTCACCGCCTCCCGCAGTACCGTCCTCGGCGTCAACTGGATAACCTACGGTCGCAGTGCTCTCGTCCAACTCTGCACACCTGACCTCCCAGCCTGGAACGCAGAAGAACAAATCGGAGAAGCAAACCCTAAACACTCTCTCCTCCTCCAAAATTTCACCATCTCCCACGACAACACCCAGCTCCTCCTCCAAGACCAACCATTCCTCCCCCTTCCGAATCCCCTCGTCTCTCCGCGGCTCGAGGCACACCAGCAACAACCAAATTTCATCCCCGAATGGCAATCCCACAAGAACTACCGCGGTTTCCTAGACGCTCCAGCCTTTGCACTCGATTACGAACATCTGGTTTATCCGCGGGATGACCCTAATATTCGTTATTACGGCTATACCTTGACTTTGACACTCAATATTCTCGGTGCGGGGATCGCGGGTTATAGTATACTTCTCGAGGACCGGGAACAGCAGATTATCAAGGTAGAATTGAAGGATCATAATCGGGATCCGGGGATGAAAAATTTCACCATAACACGTATTGGTTTCCTCCCGCGAGATAGGGGCGATATGTCAGACCGGAAAATGTGAAGGAATGTACCTTGTGGTCTTGGATATGTCCGAATTTTGGGGATCCGCCTTGGTATCGGTATTTATATCGTCAGAACTTTGATGAATTCGGGAGGATTGGGTCGCGGAGACATTTACTACTACAGCGATGGAGGAACCTTGTTGATAACGTGGGACTCTGGCGTGTTTGGGGGTTCCTGGTTTTGCTTGTGGGGATGATTTTGGTGCCGTTGCTATACAAAATCTACAAAGGGGGGAGATGGCTTGTCAGACGTTACAAGGCGATACAAGCAAGGAAAAAGGACTTCTACGACCCGGACGAGGATGAGGTTGAAGCTGAGGAGCTGCTGTTGTTTCGGGATGAGGTGGAGGATATGTGTTTTCCACCAGACAGGCAGCAAGCTAGTCGAATTAGAGGCTGGAATCGAGAGCCTGGGGATGAGAGAGAAGCCTCCTCGCGCAACTCGAGGTAAGATGTTGCGAGATTATACTTGGTAATTGTTGGATACCCCGAAAATACCCCGAAAACGGCGGATGGTAATGCTCCATGGACCAAAGATCGGAATAGATACCGATGACGAAGAAGGTGCCCTGTCCATTTTCCACCCATTTTCCATTTTATCCTTCCAATTTCTTTGATATCTACCCTACCTCGCATTTTCCCAGTACTCTTTCCAACACACCCCAAGCATCACAGACAAGTGTCCAAACTTACCTTCCTTGTGAGTTTCATACCCATAATAAGATTTGTTGTCTTAGCGATTAATGCATGTCTCTCTCTCTTTTGCCAAATATCGAAGAACCCCAACTTCAAACCCAAGTGGCGTCAACACCAAGCTTCTTTTTTTTCTGTTGCATATCGCACTTTTGTGGCGGTGCTTGGGTGTGGAGTCGTGATCCTTTTTTGCGAATCTTGTGGAGGGAGGCGAGGAGGCGAGTCAGTGGGAACCCTTTTTGATAGATATTTTATTTTTATACATTTTTGTTGTAGGTCCAGGGTCGAGTATTATCTTTTTGTTTGTAGGTCTGTTTTGAAAGGCAGAGTGCCCCATCACAGCGCATATTCCTCTCCAGAAACCAAAAAGGCTTCGGAGATATTTTGAACAACGAAAATCCAACCGTTAGTTTGGATTAAGCTATCGAGTTTGGACACTGAGAAGGTACTAAGAGATATTGTTATTTTCTTTTTACTGCCCCCGGAAGGGAATGTTTTCATTTATTCTATTGTCTATTTCTTCTCCCCTTCTTTTTAGTACATACCCTCCTTCTACTCCATCACAATACTATTCACCAAGGTCCCGCAACCATGCGAGATCCAAACCCTCAACTCCGCACCACCACTTAAATAAGCCGGCGGCTTATGACTATGTCCTATCCCCGCCGGGGTACCCGTCAAGATCACCGTACCCTTTGGTATCGTCGTGCCTACTGATAAATACGCAATGATATCCGCCACGGAGAAAATCATATTCGACGCCTTCCCATCTTGCAGCACCTTGCCATCCAACACTGTTTTCAACGTGAGAACCGAGGGATCGGGGATTTGCGCGCGCGAGACGAGACAGGGACCCAGGGGACAGAAACCGTCGAAGCCTTTGCAGTAGCCCCATTGGGAGGTTCGGGGTTGGAGACCGCGGGAGGTTACGTCGTTTGCAGTGGTGTAGCCCAAGACGTAATCCAGGGCTTCAGAGGAGGAGACGTCCTTGCAGTCTTTGGAGATGACGAGGGCGAGTTCTACTTCGCTGTCTGCGCCCTCAGCAGCCGCTGAGGGGATACGGATTGGTGCTGTGGGGGAGTTTAGGGCCGAGGAGGGTTTCATGAAGAGATCTGGGTTGTCGGGGAGGGCGAAGTTTAATTCGGCCTTTGGTTCTGGATTAGTATGTTGGTTCTTTTGGGAGTTTGAGGGGTGCGATTTACAGCATGATCTTTATAGTTCAATCCTATGCAGCGGATTGTCCCTACTTCTTGGGCGGAGACGGGGGAGAGTAAGTCTTTGATTGTCTTCACTTCTCCGGTGAAGGTGGCGGAAGTGTCTAATGCTGATTTTGTGTTGAGGACTTGGACGAGGACTTCTTTCTTTGAGAGCATGGCGAGTCCGACTTTGAGATGGTAAGTGAGAGTTCTTTTTTATTAATTGAATTGGAGACTTACTATCGAGTTCTGCGTCTACGGGTTCACCGCAGTAGGTTTGGTCGTCTGTTGCAATGAAACGGACTAGACGGCCCCAAACCTGATTTTCTAGTTAGTAGTTGGATTTGGGAAGATTTAAGAGGGGACTTGTGTACTTACTGGCCCTGAACTTTCTGACATGGTGGAATAGTTAAATAAATAGGAAAAACAAATCTCCTGTATAGATTTCGGAATCCAAATTTCAAGAAAAAACAACCTCTCAATTTTCAACTCCCTCGTTCACTACATCCTCAAGTCACTTTGTATACCGACGTTGGCCGCCGAATCACGAAGCGCAAATGCCCGTTAGTGAAGAATGGTGTTGGTATCGTCGGCCAACCTGCCGATGGATCATGGTGGTACTGGGTGGGGCGTAAAAGGGAGATCGACCGGTTCAACGGCCACTAAAGTTAGTAAAGTGGGATTTCAACGCCATGTTCGTTTATAGAAGTAGCCTATCAACGAGTCGAATCTCTATATAATGGTTTAAACTAGATGGTATATCAGGAACAGGGGGTCTGTTCGTGTTCTGTGGATCTTGGTATCTAGGCTGACCGGTGGCGGGGTTGTATGTTATCGTGATAAGGAAGAGGATTGCTGGGGGTTTTGTTGTCGGACAAGGACGGAAAACTGAGATAGGGGAGGTGGTTCTGGGTTGCTTATAAGGATTGTGGATTGTGCTTGTGCGATTGTGTTACCTTTTTCCGTTTACTTCATCGTTTTGGCAAGTGTGGAGAGGAAAGTCTTGGAAGCGTTGATAAATATATAAGAGTTGGAAGGCTACTCACAGCAGGACTTCACGGTTTTCAATTCGTTCTCAGTTGGTTCTATACTCGCCACAGTTAAGATGGAGACTTCTGTCAAGAACGAAAAAGATGATGCTGTCACCCCTCAAATCGATGGCGAAATCCGTCCTTTCATCGACCCCGCGAGAGAAAGGAAGTTACTTATGAAACTGGACTTGTTTATTGCTCCGATCGTCACTCTCATCTTTCTTGCTGCTTACCTTGATCGGTCGAATATTGGGAATGCAGCGTCGGCTGGAATGACCAAGGATTTAAAGATGACTTCTAGTCAACTGGGAAGTAAGTAGTTTTCCACCAGCACATAGACATTCCCAACTGACCGCAACAGATGCTGTCACTCTCTTCTATGTGTTGTATGTCGCAGGAGAAGTACCGTGCTCGCTTGTTTTGAAGAAATTCCATCCCAGTGAGTACCTGAACCTCCAAATACCTAGCTTCAAACTTCCACTAACCTTCCAAGGTCGTTTAATACCAGCTCTCATGTTCTGCTGGTCCATCGTCCTCATCGGAACCGGATTTATCCATACCCCAAACCAACTCTATGCCTCCCGTATCCTCCTCGGTCTCTTCGAATCCGGAATGTTCCCCTGTCTCGCACTTTACCTCAGTACATTCTACCTCCCAAAGGAGCAAGCAGTTCGAATATCCTACCTCTTCGTCTCGGCAGCACTATCCGGTTCCTTCGGTGGTCTCTTCGCTTACGCATTACTAAAGATGGACGGTGTAGGAGGTCTCGAGGGCTGGAGATGGCTTTACATAATCGAAGGCTGCGTCACAGTCGGTGTCTCGGTTGCTGTGATCTTCCTACTCCCAGATAACTTCGAAACGGCCTACTTTCTCAACGAAGAAGATCGAGTTCTCATGCGTATCCGCGCCGACCTCAACGCGCGATACAACGGAAAACCAGACTTCGATTGGGGAGAAGTGAAGAAGGCACTTACCGATGTGAAATTATATATTTCCTGCTGGTCGCAATTCTGGGCTGACATCTGCTCTTTCGGGTTCTCCTCCTTCTTACCTCTCATCATCAAGGGTTTCGGATTCGATACTGTGACTACACAGCTCCTCACCATTCCAGTTTTCATCTGGGCTTCTGCTGCTTATTTGTTTGTCTCTTGGTTGTCGGATCGGTATCAGAAACGGTACTTTTTCATGGTTCCGGCTGTGTTGCTTACTGCTATTGGATATGCGGTTAATATTGGAGTTCCGGCGCATTCTAGGGGAGTGCTTTATTTCTCTACTTTCTTGATTGCTCCTGGGATTTATATTATCGTTGGTTTGAATTGTACGTGGTTGCTTAATTCGCATGCAGGGTATTATAAGAGGGCTACTGCTGTGGGGATGAACCAGTCTTTGGGGAATAGTGCTGGTGTGGTTGTAAGTTCCTTCCTTTCGCCTCTATCTATTTATCTCCCTCTCTACCTCTGTTTGTATTTCTCTTACTGATCGATATAGGTTGGACAAATCTTCAAAAAAACCGTTAACGGGAAATATCTTTTGGGCTTGAGTTTCTCGCTTGGGGCGGTGATTTTGGCAGGTCTAGGACATACGGTTCTATATTTCTTCTTCTTGAGGCAGAATAAGAAGAGAGAGGAGATGACTGAGGATGAAAGGGATTATGAGATTGCGAATGGGAAGGGAGGGGATTTCCATCCGGATTATAGATATGCTATTTAGGGAAATGAAAAGTTGAGCATAGTAAGCTGTTGGGAAAATATATCACATGATGTTTGCAACTGTTTCTGTGCCTTGCTTATACTCGTCCTGCGTATTCCTGAACTAACAATTGCATCCAGATACCCCCGGACTACAGTTCGGTGGCCAGGGATTCAAAACCTCGAATATTATACCCACAACTATCAAGAGAAAGGCAAATAGAAAGAAGTATCCACAGAGAGATTCCATTGCTTCTGCTTCGTCTGTCGGTCTTTGGTGGCATAATTGGTTGTTGAGGGGGAAGATTATACTGTCATAGCTTGGTGGTTAGGTTATATCTAGAAGAGGTTGAGTGGGGGGTTGGTAACGATGATGGTGGTGATGGTGATGAAGAGGTGTGTGATGGTGGTTAAGTGTATGGTCGCTCTATAGGTTGTTAGGGAAGAAAACTACATGCTGAATATAAAACTGTAAGACAGGTGTGAGTTACAACTGTGTTGTCCACGTGGGTGGTCGGTGTATCGTGACTTGCGGTTGCATCCGCCGTGTGGTTCGTGTGATCCTCCATTTCCCTTTCAAAATGTTTAGAACTATCCTCGAAGTTTACAAACACGAACGTAGGTTACTTGGACATAAATAAGTAATATTTTCCGTGATGAAGTAAGAGTTAAATTGGTGAGATTCTGTGAAACCCCAACATGTCACTGACATGGCGCAGTAGAACTAGGCATCAGCCCCAATTTCTGAAAGGCTAAATTTATGACATAAATCAACGAGAAACTCGTGGGTTACTTGTGAATAGTATATATATCATGTAGATAGTTGAAAGTCGAACTTGGATTTTAGAATCTTCCAGTCTTAACTAGTACTTCGCGACGACACACATAATTATAAGTGTCACTTGAGACATTGTAGTTTCTGTATGGGACAAACCCTACCTATTCAGAAAGGGCTTCAGAAATCCTTGAGTTTTCTGGGACCCTTCTCTTCTTAATTAGTAGGTAACCCTCTTAAACGATGTGTAACAAAATATGTACATCAGTCGCGTAACAGAGGTCACGAGGGTGGCTAGGTCTACGTAACGAATTAATATATAAATTACTAATTATTCATTAAAATTTTTAAATATATATATATAATTCTACCTCTTTATTTATTTAGAATATATAATTTAAATTATTAAGAATATTCTTATATATTTAGTATTAATTTCCGTCTTCTTAGAAGGCTATAATACTAAAAATCTATCTTTATTTTATATATATATATAAAAGTAATAAATCTATTAATTTACTTTATTTTAATCTCTTACTTTTAACTAACCTTTTCTCTCTTTAGATTCTTTAAATCTTTTAAATCTATTAAGTAGTTATTATTTAATAAACTCTTTTCTAAGTACTCTATTTATACTATTATATAATAGTTTATAGGTTACTAGCTTTAGATATAAAATCTACTTATATATAATAATACTATTATTTTAATTCTAGTCTAATTTAAAGAATCTCTCGCTACTAACTATCTACTATTTAATTATCTTCTAGAAGTAATTAAATATATCTAAATTATACTACTCTTAAATATATTAATTCTCTTATATAAAATCGTTAAATCTAGGTTTAATAAACTCTCTCTAGTCTTAGATATATTAAATTCTAGGTCTCTATTAAAGATAATACTACTATAGTATAGACTCTTTAGAACGAATTCGACTAATTAGTATTATAATTACCTTCTCTCTTTATAGATAATAACCTAGAATCTCTATCTTAAAGCTAAGTATATAAGTACTCTAAGTATACTATTTCTATTATAATAACTCTCTACTAGACTTCTCTTTAAAGGAAGTTAATATATCTATAAGATAAGATAATATTTATATAAGAATACTTCTATATTATATATCTAGATAGTATATAGATAAAGTATACTAAAAAGAGTAAGAAGATAGTACTCTTTAATTAGTAATAGAGTTATAAGAACTATATATAGAATTCTCTTAATTCTTACTAATATAGTAATATCTTAAATCTTATTAAGTATCTATCTAAAAAGTACTAATTTATTAAGAGTATATATTATAAGAGAGAATCTATACTAGAACTATCTACTAGTAATAATAGAATTATATAATTTATAGTATCTATTCTACTAAGAATAAGTACTATAGATACTTATCTATATTTTATTATATAGATAAATTAGACCTTTATACTTATAGATTATATTATATTTTAATAATTATACTACTTAGATATATAACTTCTACTCTTTAAGAGTAGAGATACTCTTAGATAATTTATAGAGTAGAGGTTTAATAAGATATAGTAAGAATAAGTAGTATTACTCTCTAATACTTACTAATTAATCTCTATTACTTTTAATAGATAGTTCTTAAAAAACTATAAGTATATAATTAGTAGAATTAGATATTAGATTAGATCTAACTAGAAGTATTATTATATAAATATAGAGTATATAGAAGTAGTCTATAGAAAGTCTAGAGAGAGAATAGTAGATATTTTATTTACTTCTTTTTCTAGTAATATTAATACTCTAGAATTTAGTAAGATAGAGAGTAGTCCTTTAATTAAGTAGAGAACTTATAGTTTTAGACTTAGAATTATATATAAAGTTCTTATAATTTATAGAGATAATACTACTAATAATAATATCTTTTATAATTACTTTCTTTAGAAGCTTAGAGTCTACTATAATAATAATCTTATACTTAATCTTAATATACTACTATATCTCTTTAGAGATTATAACTTAAGAATATAATATTTAGTATATATTTTATCTCTAATTACTTCTACTATCTTTAACTTCTTAAAAGATAGTAATTTAAAGTCTACTTTATAGAAAGTTAACTTAATATAAAATTTACTTAGAAATACTAAGTTCTAGATATACTACTATATATTATTAATTTATATAAAAATATACTATCTTATACTCTAGATAAGAGAAAGTAATAAATACTAAGATATATAGTACTATATCTCTTATATAAGAATAATTCTAATAGATATTAATACTTAGTAGAATTTACTCTATTTACTAATAGTATAGACTTAGAAATAAAAGATAATAATTACTTAATTTAATAGAGACTTTAGTATATACTAGTTTCTTATATCTATAAAGAATAAATAAGATCTTTATAAGTAAGTAGAGCTTATATAGAACTATTCTATAACTATACTCTTACTATCTTTAAGTAAGCGCTATCTCTTTCTAGATATATTAGAATTATATATAGATTAGTAGATCTTATATATAATATTATTTATTCTAAGTCTTCTTATAATAATATCTTATAATAATATCTTATAAGATTTAAAGAATATCTTTTAATATATATAAATTACTCTTAAAAAGTAGACTTTTAAAATTAAGTAACTCTTAATTTATTATATTATATATAAACTTAATTCTTAAACTAAGCTTACTTTAATCTACTAATAATATAATCTTACTTAATCGTTTAAAATAATAAGTTAACTAAAGAGATATATATAACTTTAATACTCTTAAGATAGCTTAATTATATCTATAGAATCTACTAGAGATTATTTTTCTAGATACTCTATATACTAGTAGAATCTTCTTATATAAGTTTATAATTTAAATACTACTATATCTAGAGAATTATATACTAACTTTAAGTACTATTTTAATAACTTTTATATTACTACTTTTAATATCTAAATATTAGTATATATACTTATAATTTATTAACTATACTAAGTATAGAAGTAGATATAGAAAGACTCTTTTTAAAGAGAAGAGATATAATTAGTATATAGTATATAGTAATAGATAGTTTAACTATATAAATAATAAAGCTTTTAAAGTCTTACTATAATTAATTAGATTAAAAGTATAGACTTAAAGAGATTATAAAATAGATACTTTTATAGATAAGTTTTAGTATAAGTTATTATCTAGAAATAGCTTTAAATTCTAATCTTTTTTTTTAGTCTAGAAATACTCTAGTATAATATATATAAGATAAATAAGCTAGCTAAAATATATAATTATAAGAGATTTTATAAATATTTTAGATAGATAAGAACTAGTACTTTAGAGTTATAAATAGAGAATATTTATAAATAATAAGCTTTAATTTAACTCTTAAACTCTTCTTATTCTTAAATTATTTAAAGAGTAGATTATTTATAGAAAATTATAAATATTTTAAATATAATTAAAAGTATAATTTATTATATAGATCTAGAGATAGCTTAGTCTAAAATTATTTAGTAATCTTCTAATATCTCTATCTAGTAGTTAAAGTATAAGTAATATATCTACTTTACTTTCTACTTCTTCTATATCTTATAATATTCTTATACTTAGCTTAAAAGTTAACTTTTAAATAACTATATATCTAGTTAATCTCTTTTCTAATAATTATAATAAGATAGTTAATAGTTATAGAGTTATATAATATAGTTTACTATCGAGTAGCTTATATTACTAAGTAGTCTACTTTAAAACTTATATAAAAAATATCTAATATAGTTTACTATTAAGTCGACTATATTACTAAGTCGGCTACTTAAAATATATATAAAAAATATCTATATAACTCTAGTAAAAATCTCTAATTCTTAATAAAACTAAATAAAATTAAAAAATCTCTTTAATTACTATATAAATAAGTAATATTAAAATTTATAGACGCTTACTAGCTATAACTAATAATTCGCTTTAAATTATCTCTATATTTATAGATTTTTTTTAATTTCTTTAATAATTTAGCTATTATAATTAGTAAGTATCTATCTTACTCTTTTTAAGTATAAGAGTAGTCTAGTCTCTAGTATAAGAGAGAAGTATATATATTCTCTTATAATATAAGAGATACTTATCTACTTCTTATTTTTCTATTACTTTCTTATATATATAACCTTTTCTAGATATAGAAACTTAGTCTAGATAGTAAGATAGTATACTCTAATATTAAAGTTATCTTATAATTAAGAAGAGTACTTATAAATTACTACTAAAATTACTTTTATAATTAGAAGATAGCTTTCTTATTTTTTAATATATCTATATATAGTACTAGACTACTACTAATCGACACTTTTTTTTTACTTTATACTCTATTAAAATCTTAACTACTCTTTTATTTACTATAATATTAATTTATATAGAAATTAAATAGTAATTATATATATAGATAGATAGAAGCTAGAGCTTTAATTTATACTACTAGGAATTAAAAATAAAAGTAGCTTAAAAGCTAGTACTTTATATACTATCTATTCGCTATAATATAGGCCTCTATTCTAGAGAGTATACTTTAATATAAAATATTAAAACTAGACTTATCTAGAGTATTCTACGCTACTTATAGAGTACTTTTAAGCCTTTATCTTAAATATTTACTAGTAGAAGTATTCTTAGCTATATTAGAGAATATATTAAAGACTCTCTTCTTAAGTATCTACTAGATATACTTAATAGAGTTAAGGTTAGAAGAGTAAGAAGGCTAGTTCTTTACTATTTTAATCTCTTATTTAGTAAACTACTCTTTAACTTTTCTAGTAGTATATATAGATATATTATTCTATATAAATATATATCTAGAGTCTAAAGACTTATATATTAGAGCTACTTCTATATTAGAGACCTTAAGATAGCTTTTAGTACTATATCTATACTTTACTAACTTAAAATCTCTATCTATAATATATAGATTTATTCTTCTAAGGTTCTAAAAGTATCTCTAGACTATAACCTTTATATTCTTCTTATAATCGTAGATTTATATTATATCTCTTACCTATTTATTATTCTATAAAGAACGGAATATCTACTTGTCTCTTTTACTCTTTCTCTACTCTATTAAACACTTATCGCTCTATATATATATATTCTATTCCTCTACGTTTCTATTTCTATTCCTTAGATACTAAGTAAGTCTTTTAGCTATATTTATTTCTATAAGTAAGAGGTAGCGGCGCGTACGCTAGTTCTCGATTCTATACTCTTTAAGAATACACTTAATAGTAGTAGTAGAACAATCTAGCGTATAGTCCTTCTTTACTTCTTTATAGTTACTCTTTAGGTTCTAGTATATATAGTATAGAATATATCGTTCGTCGATAAATATATATAACTTCCTTCTATTCCCTTTATCTAGATTAGCGCTGTTATTACGTTATAAGTCTTAGAAGATAGTACTAATAATAGTAGTATAGAAGCAATTTATACGCGTTATAATATCGATATCTATTAACCTCTCTATCGCTATCTCTACTATTTTCCCTCTTTCGTAAGGTATAAGTTACTTCTTAGAAATATAATTCCTAGAAAGAGCTTCTATAGAAGTATATATAGATAGCATTTTTTAGTGTTATTATAGGAAGGTAGAAAGTTATATAAAGAAAAGTTCGCGTTTTATATTCGAGTATCGATTAGTAGTAGAGACTAACTATAGCTAGCTTTAAGCTCTTCTTTAATAATTCTCTAAAGAGTAGAATTTCTAAATACTCTAAGATTCTAATTCTAGTCTATATAGTAGAAATAGATAGCTAATATATTCTATATAACTATTCTAGCTTATACTACTAATTCTTCTAAATAAGAGATTATTCTCTATAAAATCTAAGTATATATTATAGTACTAGTTACTAGCTATACTTAAATAAGAGAGTAATAGAGTTTAATAAAGCTTTTATATAATTTATATACTAAGTTATACTCTTATCTAGTCTTAGAATATAGACTATAAAGAAGAAGAAGAGTCTATTAGTATATATAAGTATTACGAATTATATATATATATAACTAGAAAGACTAGATAGCGTTCTAATAGGTTAAGTACTATTATATACTCTTATAGTATTAAGAGATCGATTAGAGTAGCTAAGTAATCTAAGGATTTTATTATATAAATAAACACGTGACTCGCTTATTAAGTTATATAACTGTTAGAGCTTATAGAAGCTTATATTAGAGCTTAGAATCTAAGAATCTAGAAGATCTAATAGTTAACGCGCGAGAACGAAGGTTCTATATAAGACTAGTATATCTACTATTAGATAGAAGCTTTATACTTAACTTAATATTATAT
>LKTO01000262.1:0-68539 GCA_001399465.1 Hymenoscyphus scutula | reverse complement strand
AGTAGAGTATAATATATACTACTATAATAAATAATATAGTTAGAAGCTAATACTAAAAGAGAGAGATAAAGTCTACTTATAGTAAAAAAATATTAATATAAAGAGACTAAGTAGAAAACTAGACTATATATATATTAGACTATTTAAAATTAAATAAGTAAAAGAATCTTTAAATTATAAACTAGCTCTATTAAAAATAATAAATATCTTTCTAGTATTCTATATATCTCTACTTAAACTAGTACTACTAGAAGTACTACTAGCTCTACTTATAGAAATCTAGCTAGTTAATCTAAATACTAAGTATAAGGTTAAGAAGATTCTTAACTATAAACTTATTAGAGATAAGATTAAGTATTTAATTAAATAGTTAGATTATCTATACTTAGAGAACACTTAGGAACTAAAAGAGAATATTAGCTAGTACTTAACAAAACTAGAGAAGTTCTATTTCTAAAATCTAAGTCTATCTATAGTATATAGTTAGTAGAGAAAGTCTTAAAGAATCTAGAGTTAAGACCTAGATTAAGAATTAGATCGGATGTAGTAGAAGTATAGAAGGCAGCTAGCTAAGTAGTCTCTATCTCTTACTAGCTAAATTAACTATAGATATATAATAAAGAGATATTATATCTAGTTCTCTAATATAATATTAATTTTAAAGTATATTTTATTATCTATAAGATACTAAATAAGAGTATTATTTATAGAGAGTCTATATCTTTACTCTCTTTTAAAAGAGATATTTAAGTTATATATATTATATAGTTAAAGTAGAGTAGTAGTTATCTAGTAAAGGTATATAATTACTTAGTCTAGCTTAATCTCTAAATATATATTAGACTTATATTATTTTAAGCTAGTTTCTATTATACTTACCTATATTATATAAAGATCTAGCCTAGTTTATCTCTACTTATACTAGCTTCTAGTATACTAGATAAGAGCTAACTAATTAACTTAGAAGGTAGTTATATAGACTATACTCTCTACTAGACCTATAGTATAACTTCTATTAAGAATTTATATATTTAAGAGCTACTATTAAGAACTAGTAGCTAGTTTTTTAAGTAGCTATCTATTACTTATATATCTATAAATGTTATTATAGATGTTTTTTAGATAGTAGTAGACTATAATAGTTATAATTATATATAATCTTTATTCTAGAACTACTATAGATCTTTATAGACTATCTAATATAAAAAGTATAGTAATACTATACTATCTAGGCTTAAATTAAAGTATATAGCTCTTCTTTAGAGCTATATATAGCCTCTAGAGGTAGTAGTATAGACGTAGAAGAGGTAATATCTACTAATACTAGCTTAGGTAGTTACTTAGGTGATTATAAAAGTAGTAGCAACGGCGAGAGTTAAATATCTATTTTTAATATATTATTATATTAAGCGTATATTAATTATAGGCAAAATTAGAGTGTTAGTAGATGTAAAGGCAACGTGCGCGCATTTTAGTAGTAGTGGAGAGGCGTGAAAATTCGTGCTTAGTCAGCTCTAAACTGACGCCGGGGCGTCAGTGTATTAGGAGCCTGACTAGGTCCTCCCTCGCTTAACCAATCTCTCCTCGCAGAGCTGGAAAAAGCAAGCAACATGGCTAACCACGACAGGATTGCTAATAATCTAGTCAAGATCCTCTCTTTTCCTTCACCATCTCCACAATAATAGGCCTCATAACTGCTCTATCCCCATTAATCCATGAAATCAATTTGCAAGAGCACAGCCATTCTATCGCGTCATGTTGTTCGATTTGCAAAATCCCCCACAAGCTGCTTCAGGGCCTTCTTCGACAACCACTCTACATGATATTTATTTATGACCGGCAAAACTCAGGGGAATGTGGTTTCAATAGGGATGGTGCGATCGTGGGTTGACTCAATCGGAGCCGCCGGGTCGCTTAGGGATAATTCCCTTCTTTTGAGGCACAGATCCTTTCGCTATTGCTATCGTGGATTGATCTAAACCTGCCGATCGAATCGCGTTAATAGATTAGATTCTTTTTGTGTCTTTAGCACCCCCCCCCCCCCCCCCCCCCAAAAAAAGAAATCCCCCCATCTGAAAGAATACATGGAAAAATGAGGAGGAAGCTCTGTGGACAAGCTTATATCATGAATGGGTCCTCCCAAATTATTCCATCCTCTTTCAGATGTTTAATTGTAAGCTGGATAAAATGCCTTATGTTCCTTTGACCTTTGATATGGAAAGATAAGGCTAAGATTATATGCAATTCCACCTCCCTATGTTGAGGGTTTATGAATAAAATGTATAACGTGTTTCACAAGCGAGTCGCCCACCCAAGCGGGTCGCCCACTTGCTTAGTCGCGTACTATCTACTACCTTTAAATCGTAATAGCTTAACACCACAACGTTTAATTACCTTCTTAAGAAGCTAATATTATTTTAGTAACCTAAGAACTTGAAAACAACGTGTTATTAACCGAATGAAGCGCTATAAAGATTTACTAGGTTCCTTGAAAGACTCTCTCCGACCGACGCGCTAGAAAGCCCTTACGACGCGATTACAAGCCTAATTCGAAAAAACTTATAAAGCTAGAGGAGGACGTAATAGTCAGATATATATTAGAGTTGGATTCACGAGGGTTTTCGCCTACAAGGGATATGTTACAAGATATGGCTAATAATCTACTAAGAGAGCGCGATAGGAAGCCTGTAGGCAAGAACTAGCTAGATAACTTTATTCCATGTATACCTAAGCTTAAAACTTAATAGAGTCGTTCTTACGATCGTCAGTAAGCTTTGACTAAGGATCTACGAGTTATTAGCCTATAGTTTACGCTTGTACAGTCTATTAAAGAGAAATATAGTATTTAGGATAAGGATATTTACAACTTTAACGAAAGTAGCTTTATAATAGGAGTTATTTCGTCCTAACTTGTTATTATAAGCTTAGAAATACGTGGGAAGTAAAAGAAAGTTCAGCTAGGTAATCGCGAGTAGGTTACAGTTATTTAGGGAGTTAACATAACAGGATAGGCAAACTCACTATTTATTATATTCGCGGGTAACGTGAGATAACTAAGGCTACAACTAAGTGTAAAAGTCATAAGAGGAAGTCAAGAGACATTAATAGTAGGTAAGGTAGCTAATTTAATTACTTCTAGTGAAACTAGTAACTAGAAAGAAGGTAAAGAGTCTAGGAAGAGAGTTCACGGAGACAGGCACTATAGCTGTTATAGTAAAACTAGGCATAATTCTCATACTTGTTAGGCAGAAACACTCGATAGAGAAGACAGCGAAAGTTCTAAACAATACTAGATAGCTTCTATAGTTTAATAACTTTATGTAGTGTTAAGTATTTTGTATCGTAATAATACTAGATTGAAAAAGTAGGCAACCCGCTTAGGTGGGCGACTCGCTTGTGAAGCACGTTTTCATTTGTTAAGTTAGTCACTTTTATGAGGAAAACGTGATATATTACAGTAAAAAACTTTTCATTCAGTTGCTGCCACGAAGAAACGATTGTGTGTTTATTCTATTTTGTAGTAAATTTAGGAGTGTCGAAGTATTGACGAACAGGAATATAGACAGACTTGGCTCTGAAGGTATTCTTCTTTTTCCTGTCCCTCCTCCTTTTTCTCAGTCCACTCTTCTATCGAAATCGCGTCCATAGGCCCCCCTTCGTATTTCTTCCAGGTTTCATAAATTTCCCCCAGTTTGACATCTGACCTGAACGTAAGTGGGTCATTCCGATCGATGATGTAGGAGACTGGAAGTGGCGGTTGCACTAGTACCATGTTTCTCCAGGAAGCGTTGGGGTGGGCAAATGTTGGTTTGGTTCCAACCTTATCCCAGCCATACCAAATGGTCTGTTGTCGGCATCTAGGAAGTTGAGCTGGTTCGAGCAGCAATTCCAAAAAATGTGATAGTTTGCTTCCCTCAGGCAACTCCGTTGTGTCTGGCATAAAATGAAGCTTTTTCTGGATTTGGGGCGAAGTGTCGATTACTGACTTCCAGGTACGGCATACTCGCAAGCAGTTGATGAGGATGTCGTGAAACTCGAGTTCATGAAGAATTTCTGGAATTATTTCCGGAAGCAGAAGTGCTTTTGTCATTGCATCAGGCTCTGCTTGACCGTGTTTGTTGTTGGGAGGAGGGTTTTCGGTCATATTAATTGATGGCTGCACGATAGGTTTGAGGTACGGGAGATTGTGTCTTAAATAGGCGGGACTCTAGAGAGATCCAGATGACAGCAGCATAAGACGACCTACTAGGTACAGCAGATTCATTGAACATACAAAATTTTGACAGTACACGAGTGAATAAAGGTTGCTGCCACTGCGAAAGACTTTGTTGGCCGAAACAGTCTTGTGACTCGATACCCCGATTTCCCTTTCTCTGCTTCTTGATATGCCTTCAAACTCTGGTGTCGTTCTGAAGAACATTATGCTACTTGTCTCTTTTTAAGACAAGATACCGTACGTTACTAGCGTTTAACGAACCGCTTGGTGGCTCACCAGGGTGTGCGAACTCATGAGCCGGTGAAGAGAAAAATACTGTAATTAGCACTATGCCGGTAAAGACTTAATTTTAGGGAGCAAAGCTTGCTTCTTAGTGTGGTCTCGCGGTCGGCTCACAAGTTCGTACACTCCCTGGTGGTTGTCAGTGTATCGCTATTACTTGAACACTAGTACTCTTTCGAAATGCGGGGCACGATGACGTTAACATTCTAGGGATATAACAACTTTTGTTTCCTAAACGCATTGGTGTGGGGTGTATCAAATCTTCTAAGAATTCCATAGTTTTTCTTGGTTCCTTGAAGAAGATTGCGGAGCAGGAAAAAACGAACTCAAAACGATTCTGAAAAATGAATTCTTCAATTCGAGAGTACCTAATCTTTACATTGTGAACGTGAATCTGATATCCTTCGTGGGGGTTTTCTAGTGACCACTTTTGCAACACCACACAATGTTTTCAGAAATCTATCCTCCTACAGGTTGCCTTCCTCAATCCTGAGAAGTATCGTATCAAGTCTCTCGCCTGTAAATATTCATCTCCTTCCACGTTTTCCTGTAAATATTCGTCTCCTTCCCCATTTTCTGTCCAAACCGGCCCGCGCTCTCTCCGCTCTCTCCGCCCTCTGCAGCCCCTGACTGACACTTTAACATTCTTCCAGAGCCCTCTTTCGGAGATTCTCAGGTGTCTCTCGTGTGTGAATGATTTGGGTTCTGTCACAGTGCTCCAAGTACTCACTATCACGCTTGGCTATTTTGTCCATTTGCCGACGTTTCCATGTAATGATCGTGGTGGTGAGAATGATGATTTCTTTCAGGTTTGGAAGCACGAGGTCTTTGCCACCCCGCAACGTATGTAGTTCACGTAGAAACTTCCATAAGAAGATGACGTTTCTGTGGTAACCATCCACCACCAGAACGAGCTTTTCAACTGTATGGGGTAGGAACTGACTCAGAAATGGGAAGCCGTGGTGTGTTGATCGACTGTCCAAATTTTCGAATA
This sequence comes from Hymenoscyphus scutula, assembly GCA_001399465.1. Lineage (NCBI taxonomy): Eukaryota > Fungi > Ascomycota > Leotiomycetes > Helotiales > Helotiaceae > Hymenoscyphus > Hymenoscyphus scutula. Next base: position 63,047 of record LKTO01000262.1, on the reverse strand, counting down.
AGGTACCGAAGTCCAGTTTTAGACATCTCAATTTCTTGAAATTCATAGCTTGGACAAACGATCCTTTCTCGTCTTCAGAACCAATGGACATGAAATGAAGTTCTTCAAGATTATCACCCATTGAAGCTCCGACCGCATCCATGACAGCTCGAGAATCATGGTCTCCTGTCTTGTAATGTCCCCAGTGAGTACATATTCGAGTGCGCATGAAAGAGCAAAGCTTGAGCGTCTTCAGTTGATTATATTTGGAGATGAAACTCGCGATTTGAGGCCCAGAGACATAAAGTCCGAGCAAAACAGCCTCCCTGAAGGTCTTTGAAGGTCTTTCGTTGTTGAGTTCGTCTGTGAGTTCGTCTGAAGCTTGTCGCATTCGATAGTCCTCATAGCTAATATCTGTTGCAGTGCACACAAGTTTCTGCAGGCTTTTAATAGGTAGGTAAGGTGTTAATTCACGAAAGGTACCAGTGCTAAACGTCCCCAATAAACGTTCAGTTACCACTGCAGTGTTTAGTTTTGAAAGACTGGCATCTGCATGATTCGGATCGTTGGCTTTTTCGATAATGATATTCATCAACTGCTGGCGCATTGATTTGGTACTGTCGCTGGACATCTCGTTCGGCAAAGAAATCTTGACTAAGTTGGGAAACATTGTGAGTAAAAATGTGTCCAACAATCCCGCATCATTTTCAGCGAATCGCGACAGTGCGATATCGTATACGGTAGAGGGTTAAGGGAAGCAGCCTCGATATATGACGAGTTTTGTAGAAGCGCAAGAAGATATGGCGTGGATTTGACTTTGTCAATTTGCTTTTGACGTGTCTCATTTGTATCATATCCGCAAGCAAAGTACCCTGAAACGATGTAGCGAGCGATTAGCGGCTCGTCGGCAATCTGGTGAAGCAGCTGTAGTGGTGAATGGCAAAGAATTTTGGCATCGACCTTCAAATCAAGTTGAGAGCTCGAGTTTTCGGAATCGGAGTCAAAATCATCATTATTGTGGTCAAATCGACAGAGGCGAGAGATAGGTACCGGGTCGTATTGGAAATATCGATAACGTTTTCGCAGTCGATTATGCCTCGCACGAAACTTACTAGTGGCAGCGTACATGGTCTTGCATGTCAACGCGAAGGTCTCGAAGCCTTCAGGCATGGTTACTTCTGCAATGAACTCGAGGACCTCAAGAGGACAATCCAACATTTCCATTTTGGCTGTTGAAAGTGAATGGGCGTCAACAATCCAGAAAGACACAGAAGAGCTGGTGGGCTCTAAAGACTTGGATCGCTGAATCTCTATGGAGACGCCTGTCTTGTCGAGGGTTGTCTGAGAATGGTTAGCGCATAACTTTATAACTTGGATTCGCGATTCTGACCTCTGTTGTAGGCAATTCGCTAACGTCGCAATTATCACCTTGCGGTAGGTTTCGTGGTTGCTTTCCAGTCGAGAATAGAGAACGGGAGAATTTGTTGACTTCTGAAGAGAACGGTTTCTCAGAAGAACTCCTCGGGCTCTAGCAGCGAAGAGCTGGGTCCATCGCACAAGTGCGGACCGCGTAGCCAGTTGTTAAAACTTGGCTTGGCATTGGTTGATTCATTCTTCGCTAAATTACCTAGGTAGATCACCCTCTCGGTAGGTGAACAAGTTTCCTATTTTGGATGCCTTTCTACAATTTGAATTTTGGTTCCTCTTTTCTATCCCTTCCTGTACTGGGATTTGGAAGAGCCGAAAAAATCTCAGAATGCCCTATTGTCATTTCTCTGAAGATTACTTGAAGTTGTATGAAGAAATCGAAAGGAAGTATGACAAGACCATCATTCTCCAACCAGACTTATATCTCCTCAAGACTATCCACAAATCTCAACACCGGCATCTCCCCTTCCCACTCCGCCGGCCAAAACTCGACATATTTCAAAAGCTCACCCCTCCAAAGCCCCTCTGTCCTAACCTTCCACTCATCAGGCAACCACTTCTTACCCCCCTCCCAATTCCCATGCGTAACAAGTACCACTTCCCTCAGACCCTTCATTCTGACCAACGACGCAACAGGAACCCACCAAGCACTCTCCCCCCAGTTTTTCCAGTACTCAAACCTAGCTTTAGCCATGAATTTATACGGAGGCATAGCAATGTTAAGATCAATCACCGCTTTCCTAATTTCCGGCGCTTCTCTAGCAACGACGACGGAGAAGGAACAGACTTCCTGGATTTCGGAACGAGAGGATACGTTTGCGCGAAGGTAGACGATGTCGAGGGCAGGATTAAGGATTACCCCTCGTACGGCTGTTCCACTACCTGTTGGGGAAAGAGATTCGGGATCTGCTTGGGGACTGAAAATGTGTGGGGGTCCGTAAATCTTTTGTGGAAAGCCGGAAGTATTATATGTGCCCGAGAAATAATGTTGTTTATACGCTCCCATTTCTAGTACGACTTCTCTACTTTCCTGACAGACAATGACCTGTGGCGGGAGATTGTGGAAGTGCCGGCCGCCGATTGAGTGGCGTGAGCATTTACACCTTTCGAGTCTGAATGGATTTTGGCAGGCTGTGAGAGCCATTGCGTACTCCGAGTCACCATGGTTGAGTAATCTCAATTGCGATGGCCACTGTTCGTACGAAGGGGAGGTGGGAGGCACAGGAGCGCCTTCGATTTGTCTTCCACTTCCGTGAAGATGCACCGGGACAATTCTTGGTTCGATGGAAAATGCCCATATTTTAAGACGTATTTCGACAGGCAGTTTGCTAAATTGGAGGAAAGAAATAATAGGAGGTCGAGGCAGGGACGGGGGTAGTGCTTTTTCAGACGGCTTCAACCATGACGGCGTTAAGGCTGAAGCCAAATCGACAATGGCGGTTTTGGCCAATAAACCGTAGTCCATCGTGAAGGACGTATTTGCAAGTTGTGTGAGATCTGTCATTGCGATGAAGGGAGTGTTGAGTTGATGCTCATCTGGCTAGCCTGGTCATCCTAGTCCGTGATTTACGTAAACAGTAAGTACGTACATTAGAGAAGATAATGTTGGTCTTAAGCATTTATATAACAAGGCCAGTATAAAATCAAAGGGGATGGGTCCCACCATCCTTTTAGCCTATTTTAGAACACCTTCTTCCGTAGTGAGCGCTGAATAACCTTAGTGCAACATCAGCAATTATAAGATCTTCCTTTATCGGTTCATTTCGAATTTTTTCGAGCCTATGTTGGGCTTTCCAATTTTATTTCCGTAATTATTTCGAAGAGAGAAAGGAAGAGAGTTTCTCAGGGCGGAAGTGTGTTTTAAGTCTCCAAAGATTGGACAATGCAGACTACGATTATCTATAATTTGAGGTCGGGGGTAAGTCACGTTTCCCATCAAACTAAAGCGTGACCTAGTTTAAATAGATCATCAACTCAGAAACCAACCCCCAAGAACTAGCGGCGTAAAGAAAGAGTAAAGACAAAAATTCCATACACTACCCACAGCCTCTACGTACCAAAACACCAACCTCTTAACCTGACACGGAAAAGCCCAGAAGCGAAACCCATCTCACCCAGTACGACAAATACCGCAAAGGAAGAAATATACATACATATAAATAAGGTGTGTAGATGAAGAGAAGGTTCCAGACCGTCGTGCTGATGTAGTTGAAAGGTTGGTGCAATGCCACACACACACACACACACAAGAAAGAGGTCACATACCAAAATCTCACGATGTATGTAAGTACCTCGTATCAGGTCTCACATCCTTCTCACATGACCACTCTGCCCCCTTCAAAAGCACATCACAAGACACACGTCCGTCCTCACTGTTTGAAACACCTATACTCACTCACCCTCGTACACCTGAACACCCTCACCCCCCACCTCACAAAGTCATCAAATCAAAATCAAAAACATCACAAAACCAAGTCAAGACCGTGAACAAAACGTAGTTGACTAATGATAATCCATGCATTCTCAATTTGAATTTCTAAAAAACGAGGAGGCCTATTAAATATGGACTATCCATTCTTCCATATCCAGGCCTATCCCATCCCACGCCAACATAAAAAAAACGCTCTGTGGCGCAGACAAGCAAAGCTTCAGAGTGTCTATCAAGTCCCCACGATGGAGGTTATCAACGAAAGTAAACGCAAGAAAGCAAAAAAGGTATTTCCTCCCGCATAGCGCCCCATAGCCAGAGTAAACAGTAAAAAAGGAGAGACAAAAGATATGTATCAGAAGAAAAAAGGGAAAGAAAAAGAGCCAACACCAGCACTTGGTGAAGCCCATGCACCCATATCCATTTATGCAATTTTACCCCCTCCCGTGCAGGCGAGGTAGGCGGTAGTCGTAGTAACAATTCGCATGTGCAATTGTGCTGGCGAAAAAAAAGACGACGAAAAAAATTACTTTTGAAGAAACCCAAGTGTGAGAAAATATCGAGGTGCATCCTCGGGATGAGTGAGTATAGGCGATATAAGGTTATCGGACTTCCAAATCGGACATGCGCAGCATCCAATGAACCGAATCCGTTTCTATGTATATAAGTCCTTTCAGGATGTTCTCGACCAGCAAGAAATCTTGATACGATCCATATGTTTACCCCATCAAGTTCGACATGCCCGAATCCATGCGACGACGTTCAGCTCCAATAAATTTCTCGACTAGATTTCGCTCGCGGTCTAGTCCGTTGTTGATCATTGGAGCATTTGATCGAGAGCCAGCAGCGAGATATCCTTCGTCATGTTCGAGCTCGAAAGGAGTGATGGGAATTGAAGGGCTCCCCATGGGAGCGAGGCGAGGGCTAGTAGGTTTTGGCATGGTGAGGGTGAGATCACTTGGAGGTGTCGATGTAGTTGCTGCTCGTGCTTGCGCAATCATGTCTCTTTGATATTGTTGTAACTTCCTCTTGATATCGCTGTTGTTTCGCTCGTGTGCGGGTCTCTTCTTCTTGGTTGAATTGTTGAAGGTGGGAATCTGCAAACTGGTTGTGGTCGGAGTCAAACTGGTTCGGGGAGTGGATGAATGGGAAGAAATTGGTGATATGTAATTTGATGGATAGTATTTCCCCTTGGGGATAGCAAATGAGTCTGTGTCTGGAACAGAAGGGTATGGATTGGTCGTAGGAGCGGTGATAGAGGACGTTGGGACCCTTGGGGTTGTCTCGGAAACGGGCGATGAGTGTGATGAACAGGCAGACATGTTTGATGGTGATCCGGGGGTTGATGCTTCTTCTGATGAAGGAATTCTTGCGGATAACCCGGTAACGTGGTGGGTAAAGGGATGTGATTTGTATCTTATAGGGACCTCTTCAAAGTCTGGGAAATATCCTCTGCGATGTATTAGCATGGGTATTCTCAGACACAAGTGCATGGAAGTATTATAATGTATATATATAAACCTACCCTTTCAGATCTCCTCGGCCGGTCAAAGGTGTGTATGCAGTTGGTAGATTTCTTGGTGGAAGTTCAATAGGAATCGGTTTAGTTCTCTTTCTTGAGGGGGTTCCATCGCTTTTTGAACCGGCGGGCAGGGTACCACCATTATTGCCTAATGAGCATAGAGATATGATCAGCATTTTTACTCCACACGATGCTCCATGGAAAGTGGAAATGGACGTTGAGAGATAGCAAGGTCACGGCCTGCGCGGGCATAGGTCCGTACAAGTGGCGACGGGGTATCGTCAAGGCCATTCCCCGCCCGTCACCAGCTGCAGAACTCGATGCACCGGAGACCCTGTAACATTCAGACTTGGTTTGAATTGCATTCCCCGCCCCCCCTCCCACCATACACCACAGTATGCATATGGGTGTGCTGTGTGCTGCTATGTGTATGGAAGGAACCTGTGATGGCTGGAGTGACTTACCAAGACCCGAAGCGCCTGGCGATGTGCCTCCATCCTCTCCACCACCGTGTAGAACACGACGAGCACCTGCAGGACTGGCGTCTCTGACGTTCAACGATCGCAAAGTAGCCATGAAGCCATCGTCGCTTTTGTTGCTGGAGGTGGAGGAAGCCGAGTTGTTTCTGACGAATGACGGACGTGGGCTCCGGCTTGGCTTTTGCTGTGCAGCGGACGCCAAGTATGACGCCGGCTTGAAGGATCGACTGGCCATTTTGTGATTTTTGTGAAAGTTCCGATGTCGAGGCGAGTCTCAGGTTGATTCTCTTCACGAGACTGGAAGCTGGTGCTTCAAGGTTGGCCTAGGAAATCGGATCCGTGTTTTTGCTCGTACGGTTGACGGAGAATTGATGAAAGCCGAATGGGTAGGCAGAGTAGGTATGGTATCCAGTGGTATCCGAATGGTTGGTACAAGTAGGTACAGTACGGTACTTCTGTGATACTGGAGGGTACTTTGACGGTGGCGGTGGAGCAACCGTTGACGATGTACTAGTACGGATGTACGAGTACTGGACTGGCCAAATGGACCTCCTTCCTACTCCAGGTCGGAATACCGGTAACCTTGGGAGCTAGGTAGGAAAATGAGGTTGACGATAGTGACAACCAAGGTACCCACAGGTGCAGAAGTCGAGTCAGTTCCTGCGTGTTGAGGGGCACGAAGACGAAGTACTAGATGGGGGAGTGACGTTGTGACTTTGTGACTTCTGGTCGGCCTGTCTTCCGATGGATGTGTTGGTGTTGGTGGTGGTGGTGGTGGTTGAGGTTGAGGTTGAGGTTGCGGTTGCGGTTGCGGCTCCTTGGTGTCGCATAGACATTACTCGCAACTCTTTGTCGAGGAAACAAAACGCGGTGAGAAGGTTTGTTTACTCGCCGATGACGTTATTGTCGCCGTTGGAGGAAAGTGGTGGAAGTCGCGATGGAAGGAGGAGGAGATACTTCCGACACCTTGATGGGAACCTGGAAGTCACAATGACCATGAACCTCAGACCTCGACTTACTTAGACTTAGACTTGGTCGCAGCTGGAGGAGCAGGTTCGAGAGTTGAGACAGTCGACAAGAATCTCGTATCCGTATTGTATACTTCGAGCTCAGAAAGAAAACTATACGAATCATGCCCTCTCCTCGGTTGGGTTGGAGGTGGGAGAAGGATGAAGTTATCTCGACTGCTGGTAGCAACGCTCACCTCCTGCGCCGCCTCATTTACCTCATTTACACGCAGCGCGCCAATACGGACTCCCAACTCTCCCTCCAAGCAAGGAAGAGGAAGACCCAAACCCACTTTGCTCGGCTTCATGAAACACAACCGCCACTGCATCAGGCTCGCAGATAAGCCAAGCTAATTCACACTCTTTGCAGTCCTGCAATCATCAACCATCACCACCAAACCAGACCGACCAGACCGACCAGACCCGCTCGACCCAGTACAAACTCGTGTCGATGTCGGTGCTCCTACCCGCCTCTATTTTCATCCCTTCTTCCATCTCATTCCTCACCTCTCATCGTCCTTCTCCTTGCTTAATCAAGAAACTTGGTGCAACTTGTATCAGTTCAAAACAAAGCACGGAAATCGGAAGTTGCATTCTGTTATCATCCTTTATCAGACTCCTAGCAAACACGTTGTGGCGAAGAAATATATAAAGTGATCGACCGTCGATCTGCTCATGTACTTCTACTCGAGTATGGGTCCCCAAGTCCAACCAAGGACGAAGCGCACTTGACGATCGTCGTAAGATTTCGAATCCATCCCAAAAATTTCTTTGTACGTACAAAATCCTTTTCCATCCTCCAAACTGAATCTCTCCAGGTACAACTCTTCGACTTGAGAGTTACAAAGGACGGAAACATACATCCGTCCTTTAATATATGAGAACACCTCGTTGTTCTGTTGTCACAGTTCTCCATTTGTGGAGATGCAGGAATCACTCCACAAGTACTAGTATATGAGGAAGTCTTGCGTGAAGATCTTGTCGCAATACTCGGCCTTTGAATCGATACGCCAATCAATTTCTCACCCTTCATATTTCGTATCTTTCCCCTTGTAACTCTATCCTTCCGATCTTTCCATCGGATCCGGGGTGGATTCTTGGAATCAAGGGTTCACAGGGTGGACTTCATTTATTTTGATTTCATGTTTGGGGGTGGAGATGTCGTACTATTACGGGAAGTACTTCGAATATCTCGAACCACAACAACACCTGGTACTCGTACATCTCTTCACTCCAAGTAACTTATCACTCCGCGCCTCCAAGCCTCCACGCCTCCTCTTTACATGGGAATACAACCCACCTGTTCGGATTCCCAAACACTATTCGATGGATCTCTTACCCCCGCCTTTGAATATTCTCCTTCACACCGCACATCATCACCAATTGAAGAAATAACACACGAATACCTCAATACCCAAGCACCAACACAAATCACCTTTTCCACCTCATAATCTTGCGTACTCACAGAGAACACCGAGAAAAAAATCGTTTTCAAATGCGGGGTACGTCTGGTGTGCTAGCAAGGGTAATGAATGGAGATGGTGATGGGGCTCCTCATACTCCTTGTTGTCGCTTCATTGGCGATATCCTTCATCTTCTCCTCCGCACCCTGGACATATACAAGCCCTCGACTGCATAACTTCACATTGTTATCATTGGCCTACCGGAGATTCCTCGTCATCGTCACCAGCCACCTAGGTATACAATATCCCTATTGAGATCCCCTGCGATGCCCAGTGGCAGTTGAAGTCAAGTCACTTTGTATCTTCATAATAGCACGATTGATCGCCGTGAATCCCCTCACCTTCAAGGTTGTTGAAGATTTTTTCACCCCCACGAGCTACCATTTGCCGGGGAACTTTTCGCTTTTCGTTGTCTTTCATGCCCCAACTGCGACGCCCAAATGCAACTTGTAGCTTATCGAGCTTAATGCATTGCACATCTATCTTCAAGGAAGAAAAATCAGTGGAGATCTTCGATAAGATCTTCGATAAGATCTTCTCGTTCCGCCTGTGATTGTGACCGACTTGGGCATAGTCGGGTAAGATTCCAGAGAATGAACAGAGCATGGAGATCTAATAGGCAAACAGTTACTGCTTACTATGTGTATCTTCTCTTGCGATGGCGATCACGGAAAGGAAGGAATAAGCATTACTTGAAAAGGCAAATAAATCTATATTTCAGTTCAAAATCAATTCTTTTTTCAGGAAATGACCTACTTTCTATCCCGGGTAACCCCTACTGTGAATATCACTGTTGGGACACTCACAGGTTATCTGGAAACAGGTAGGTCTCAATTCAGGTAGCCCGGGATCAACACAACCTTTTTCAATCACAGAGTATCCAAAAATAGGGGAATCGAAATAGGGTCCCTTAACTCTTCTATTCAATTCACAGCTCATCTAGGACTTGTACTATTATTACCATCCCCTTGTAATTTACCGTGTTTATATTTCAATTCACACGGGCCAAAGGATTAGGATTAGAACTACATTCATTCGCCCGGCTGGAGTGAATAATTTGAACTCCATTCCGTACCCTTACTTACTCACTCTCCACAAACCTCAAAACGATTCCCCAAGACATTTTATTTATAAAGGAGAGAAATAAAACCTATGAGTTACTTCTTATAGATTCTCTAGGATTCTTAAATCCGTGAATAAAAGTATTTGAGTAGTAAATAATTTGTAGGGAACCTGGAAACTGCACTAACTCTCTCATAGCGGTTTTATACTAGTTTTTACATGTCTTTTTTAGGGTTAGATTATAATTAGGTGCTTTTAGGGTGAGGGAGGGGAGAGGGGAAGGGGGAGGGATGACAATACTTTGTTTTTGTTGTCTTTGTTTACTTTTACTGGAGTGGGATATTTTTGTTTTTCTCGAGTTTTTGAAGTCACGTCTTTTTTAGTGGTGGATGGTTTGGAGTTAAGTATTCATCAATCATCAAGAAGGTAGAAGGCGGAAGTTGAATAGTAGTAGTATTTGGTATCTTTCTTATTTGCAGATTTGGAATTATTAGGTACAATGGTAGTTGATATGTAGTTTACATGCCCAAGGAGCAAAAAACAGGAAATTGGTATCGTGGTATCGAGTAAATGATCTCTCTTTACGGAGAAGGAGAAAAAGCAAAATGGTATAAAACGAGCTCCCCGCATGAACAAAAGACAAGAAAGGAAAAGTTCGTCATGCCCATATATCATCCTCCCAAAATTCGACCACCCCCCATCTCTCTACCCCCAACATCCATCCCTAAAGTCTCCCAATCTCTCACATCCCCTAAACCTTAGCCCTGCCCGTCCATTTACTCCTGTTATTGCGATGCTTGACCCAATACCCCACCATGCCCAGCGCACTGATCAACCACAACAACGCATTGGCGAGATCGACCCACACGGCGTTCTTCATGCGCGTGATGCCCGCGTTGCCCTCGGCGTTCTCTTTGATGTACATGCTGCCGAACAAACCGAAGAGGGCGATCCAGAGGATGAAGAGGATGGCGTCCCAGATGAAGAGGAAGGGGATGCGGAGGGTGAAGGGGATCATGTAGAGGAGGGCGGTGGGCGCGCTGAGGGAGGCGGTTACTACTGCGTAGACCTGTGGGGGGAGTTTTGTTAGTTGAGGATTCTTTGAGAGGGGGGAGAAGGGGGTATTGTGAAGGGGGAGAGGGGACAATGAGAGAAGAGAAGAAAAGACATACCCATTTTCCGTCGGAATATTTTCCTAATTTGTTTGCTTTGTGGAGGTCGACGCCGTAGAGACCGACTACCGTGAGGGCCAGAACCAGCTGGAAGAAGCGGTAGGTGGTGTGGAGGATGTAGGATATACTGAATTCGAGGTTTGGTCGGAAACCCATGTTTGCGGTTGTTGATTTCTTTCTTTGCGCGTGTGTGTTTTGTTCGTGTATGTAGAGTAGTGTAGTAGTGTAGATCGAGTTTGCGATGGTAGTTCGTAGAAGGTGTATTTCGTGTTCTGCGTGTTCTGTGTGTTCTGTGTGTTCTGTGTGTTCTAGATGTTTTGGTTTGCGGAGTCGTCTGGTTGGAGCTGGAGCTGAAGAAGATATGGCTCAGCGATCCTTTGTTGACTCGAGGGCGCTACTGGACAATGGGTTCGAGTACAATAGGTGATTGGATCAAAGGCCTTTGGAGGTTATTCACACAAGATTGAAAGGAGGGATTGGTCTTCCTTGTCCTCTCAGCTACCCTTACCCTTTATCATAGAACCCTGGTCTTTTATCATCGTCATACAATACAGTACCCACCATACCACCATACCACCATACCATACCACCACACAGATTGCTATCGCTATCAAAATTAAATCATTTTTTCTTTCTTCTTTCTTCGTCTGATCGGTTAGAAGCTTGATCTTTTTATTGGACATGGGATGAAGTTGGCTTGCCAAGGTTGTGCAAAGGAATCACATTGGCTGGGAAAAGTTTTGCGGGAGGGGAAATCACGGAAATCAAGGTTGTGGAGATTTTGGGGGATGCACGATGACGTCGGGACAGGGGTCGGAGATGCTTCCCTTTTGGAAAGACAACACCATGAGGTGAACGGCCAAGCTTTGGGGTTCCACTGGATAAGCGTTGGGAATGTGTGTGGATGCGATGAAGCAATATAGTCCAGATAAAAGTGCCAAAATCGAATCAGAGCCACGTCGATGAATCGACCACAAGACACAAGTTAGTATATTCGAAGCGATTATCACATTTCAAAGTAGTGCTAAGAATAATCGAGTTTTCCATAAGGTATAGAAGAAGGAAAGAGAGTAGTAACTTTTGAGGACTTGAAAAGAGCTAGAGTACTTAAGATTATACACTCTCTAGGTAGAATTCATTTAATCTGAATACACGATACATTCGAGAGAACTAGAGTTCTTTCCACGTAATAAATAGAGTAGTTCTTTCCAACGTTTTTACTAGTTTACCTTACCTTGTTCTATAACTCGAGAATAAAATCTTTCAACAAGCTGCCTATAAATCCAAGTTATTTTCAGGTATTTAATTATCGGAACTTTTCCACTCCTTTAATATTAAGAAGATAAATTATCCCGCTAAGACACGGTCCTCACAAAGAGTTAGAACGTTAGAATACTGTATCCTGAAATGCACACCAATACAACGAGTAAATTCACAATACAAATAAATCAAATTTCAAGTCCTTTCCCTATAAAGCACGAACCACTTTCGAAAAGAGAACCCACTAGAGTCACTATCCGACCACCTTTTACTGTTTATTGGCGGCACCGATAAATCTCCAGGCACAGATTGAGAGCTTCACAATCCATCCTTGGGTCGCACCTAGCTTCACCACTTTAAGGAAATCGCCCTGTAAAAAAAACAGAGGCAAAGTTTGTTGAGTGATTTTAGAGTTGTTGTTGAATTATATCTTGTTCTCAGAGGTTTTTCTGCTGTCGATTACTCGTTTCTTTTTAGAGTATTCTTGTGAGTCGAGTGAGGAGAAGAGGAGCGGGTTGTTCATTGTTCCACTGAAGTATCTGACTGCTTTATGTTTAGAAAGAATAATCAGGGCCTTCAAAGCTTCCTTGCTATCTTTAGTAGTCACTTTAATTGTTATTGTTGTCATTTCTCGGTCGATGTTTTAATATGCTAAGAAGCGACTTCTCGTATTCTTTTATGCTTATTTCTTCTTCTTGATATAGAGTTTAAAACATACTCTCGTTCTTCGGAACGATCCATTCGTGCGATGATGGTAGAGTTCACTAATGGTATCGCTACTTTATCTAATAGGTAGTTAGTTTACAATGCGGAATTTCTTCTCTGCGGTCATTAAAATACTCGTGTTATAGCGATAGATTGGAGAGTGATAGGAGCGTTGACATTTCATCCTCATTATGTACATAATATCTCGAAATACTTCCACTCGAGAAGCCGCCGTCAACTGTGGAAACGAGAACGTTTCCGAAAATATCATACATTATCTGCTTCAAACTTTAGTAAAGAAACACATCATAGTACCTAGATACACCAACGAGCGCTGTCTGACACATTTATAAAATCTCGATTTACCGCCGAAACCGCGGTTCCTTAAAAGTGTTACTGAACTTTGGATACTCCTAAGGAGACTATGGTTGACTTTCATAATACTTCATTCCGAGACTTTATACCCCCGGTATTCGGAGGTACTATGAAATTACGTAATTACGAGATACCTTCACCTCCTTTTGAGAGAACTTCAAGTCCGAAATTTCTTAATTCAAATTTATTCTTGTCGAATCTTTCCTTGTTTTCAAACTTTGTTTTACTGTCGTTTAGTCTGTACTTGATTACTTTTTAAAGTGTCGCAAAACTAAGGGTTCGTCTAAAGAAATGATGTGGTTAATGTCGTCTTTCTCGTTTTTAATGATTTTAGAAGTGGTGCCGGGACTGGAGGATATGCTCCAGCATCTAAAACTCCAACTCCAAAACTCTAGTGGCTGCCAATTAGTATATGGTACATCCTTTTCTTTTAAGGCATAAATGTAGAAGTCACTCCGTAACAGAGAGAGACCCGAGTGACTGGCGTGTCAGAAGAATTACGTCTTGATCTCTTTATACTCTATTCTTTTGCTTTTTCTTCCCCCTGAACCCTTTGAGGTTTGAGAGAAACTGTGTACCTAAAGTGAGTAGAAACGAGTGCTCTACGTGGCTTAACTACTTTGGAAGTAGGTTTGGGAAGTGGTATTTTAATTTAACCCACTACGTATATGTACTCATTTAAAGTGCTGCTTTTATGAGTGAAATCGTGGACGTTTTTTTACTGTGTGTCTCGAAGTACAATTTTCGTATCCCTCAATCTGATCAGTTATCGGCTTGTTTTATTTTTGTCAGGACTAACATTCACAGCAGACTCCATAAAGCAATCTCGTGACGCGACCATTGGAGCCGACAAACCACTATTTTTGCTGTTACTAAACTTAGCTACTGTGGGATATTGAATGCGTGATTTCGAATTGAGAAAGAGGCGACGATGAACATAGGTGCATTTGGAGGAGGGCTTTTTTGTTCGGTATGTAACTTTGGATGGAGATTCCCTTTTCGACATTTGTTAAATAGGCCGTGAGGATTTATGTATTTTTGAATAGAAAAATATAATTAATTTACACCTTCCCTTTATGTAAAAAATAAAGAACTGTGTTACTTGAAAAAGTACATCTAATAGCAAGTTACCTACGGACAGTCGAGATCTTATGAAGCTAATTTTACGTCACCTGCGAAATAAGGATGATTAAAAGACAACAAGACTAGTTTTAAACGCAAGGAAGTATTTAACTTCTGGAAGTTAAAATCTATACATTTAGTGAGTCACTTTACCTAAAAGACGTTGCGTAGGCTGCGATTGAATGGTTGAGTGCGTGGCATGCTGAGACAGCTACCTACTAGTTTGAGGGGAGACAGGGGAAATATGCTTCTTTGTATTGTTGTTTTGGCGTTGCTGGCTTGAGAGGGCATCGTACCGGTAAAGCTCCTATCGAGAATTCGTTGAAGCTACGATTTTTACATAGTCAACTTGACGCAATCACCATATTGCAGGTTTGCTAGGGACTGCAACGTACTAAACCTTCTTCACTGATTTTTGTAGTACATACCCGAGCTTTGGTGCGAATTAAGTACATCCATCGTTCATGCCTCGGCAGATATTGCCTCCTCGGGTACACAAGAAACTCCAAGAAATCGTACCCATAACGCATTCACAAAAACCCATACCCACGGACTTCCCTTCTTCCTCGACAAGACCTGCCTGCAAACCCAAACAGAAACCATTTTGAAACTCCACCACACAGCATATCCAACACACTCACTCACAATCCCTCCAATAACACATCCCGACAATAAGAAATCAAACAAACACCTTCTCCCTCTTCCAACCATCCACTCCCATAGAGACCTGCAAAACCTCAACTGTCTTCTCCTCCCCATCCTCTCCCTTCTTTCCCTTTCCCTTACTTTTCTTTTTCGTCATGTTTCTCGCATCCTTCCCCGCCTTCTTCTTTTCCTTCTCTATCCTAGCGACGTCTAGACCATGAGCGAGATCCGGAAGGAAGAGATATAGGAGGAGAGATGGCTTGTGTCTGTAGGCGGATTTTGTTGTTGAAGAGGAGGAGTTTGAGGATGAGGAGGTGGTGGACTTGGAGGATGTGGATTTGGATGATTTGGAGGAGACGTGGGATGTCATTTTTGGCCAGGCAGGGGTTTGATATTGGTAACTGGAGGGGTCCCAAGACTTTGATTCGCTCGAGGTGAGTTGAGTGAGCTCGTGCGAGAGTTGAGGTCGGGTTAAGGTGAATTCGATGATCAGTTGTTGTACAGGACTTGAGAATTGTAGTGTACAGTGCGAGAGAGATAATGTACAATGCGTGTTGGGGAGGATCCTCGAGCGAGAAGTATCAACTCATGCGGCTACCATCAGTTGTGGTTCTCCGTTTGTTTTGGTGGTTGTTGGATTGAGGAGAATTGAAGCTAAGATTACAGAAAATCTTTTTGAAGCGAATGAGCGAGGCTTGCGAGGCTGTGTCCAATATTTTTGGTGAATCTCGCTTGATGTTGTCCTATGAGAGTTTGCGGTACTTGTAAGCGATCATCTACTGCCAAGAGTATAGGAACTAATAAATTGTTGACAATTTCTCAGCTCTATCGCTCACTCCCCTAACACGAAAATAAACCCTAATTAAAAAACGATCGGATAATAATGACTTCATACGTCCATACCGTTCTCAAGCTAGAAGTTTCCGCAGTCGAATCTTTTTAGCCACCGAAAAGGCCGGTTCTCGAGAAGCGACTGTAATGTACAACTTCACATAATAGGGAAGTTTCTTATGTTTTGTACTGTACATATTCCATAGTGCAACTAATCCTTGAAGGTTTGCCCTTCTACGATAACTACTTACTACACCAAATCTACGTTAGCATTGAATTATTCTATTATTTGTAATCTGGAAGAAATGTTTTTTCGACGGCACCAAAGAGGGAGATAGTCTCTTCACCTGTTTACATTCGTGAGTACTTCTCATAATATCACTGAAGGAGTGTCTAACTCGAGAACAAGGACATCCTGTTTTCACCAGTAAGCAGCATTGCATAAGATCCACATCCTCAATACAATTCGACAATTCCCAAAGTTACTACTCCTATATGTCAACATCACTCGATTCGAACATTGCAACAGAAGAAGAGAGTAGATTAATGATGTCTGTTCGCTCATCGCACACGTAAGAAAAGCACTCCCTGAAATGTAACCACGAGGGTGGGCGTGATTGGTGGTGATATGGGAGGAAAATTCTACCGTCGACTCTCAAACCACTTTCGAAAGAAGAATCTCAATGGCATATAATTCAACCACCCAAAGCTTCGGCAGAGTATTCCTTACTGAATTACGTCTGACGGCGACGGAGAGAAGGAGTCTTAGGTGGGTATGTAAGGTAGAAAAAGAGCGTAAGTCTTTACACCTGCAAACACTTTCCTATTCTAAAGAGAATGCTAGGAAAGGCCTTCCTTTCCCACAAATTAGAATTTTGGGGATTGGGGGCCAAAAAAGTGCGAGTAAGCCATGGGTAAGCCAGAAATATCCCCACGCCCAACTAGAACCGGAGTTACTGGCAGCCCAATAAGCTTAAATTCAGCCAAAAAAGCGCCCAGTAAACAAGCCGCCAAAAACACACTTTCAAGCTAGCAAACAATCAAATGTCGCGTAAACATGTAAAGATTAAAAGTCGAGAAGTAGTAGTAAGCTCTCAAATTTGTGGATAAGGTAGAAAATTTCCCTGACCGAAAAGGAGCGTAAATGCTCGATTGAGTGATAAGTTGGTGTGATTTTGGTGGATAAGCTGGTAATCAGGGACAAGTTAGATAGGAGTTGGAAGCCAAGATATGATGTGGTGCTGTCAAGTTGTGGGATAAGCTGGGAAAAGGTTGAAGGCCAAAGAGGAGGGATAAGCGAGCAACAAAATTTCATTAACACAATCCAGACAATCAATGAAGGGGGATCACGTCACCAATCTGTCACATTAGTTCAAAATTCAGATCGGAAATTCATATCATATCAAAAGAGTAAATCAACGAAGAATCATCAACATCTATAAACCCCCCTCAAGCCCCCTAAAGCTACCAAACCCCCTGTAGCTCCCTCGAAGACGCACCATATCCGGCGACCTTTGATTAAGTTCCAACGCCCGCTCCCTCACTCATGACAAGAAAAACGAAAAGAAAACGAGATGTGAAGAAAAGAGAAGAAAACTGCGAGAATCCGAACATCCCGAGCTCATTGGTATCCTAACATGAAATGGCTGGCCGGCAGATACGAAAAAAAGAAGCAGAAGGAGCAAAAAAATCGCTATGCAAAGCTCACAGCCGTAATCTTCGTGATAATATCATCCAGCAACTTTTATCGCACTCGCAATAGTATGGTATCTCGAAATCACCAGCGTCTTCGTGGCGGCCCTCTCCGATCACTTCCTTCGTAGACAATTTCTCGTTCAATGAGACGCTCTTCGTCGTAGCCGCTATCGCGATCTCTTCGTCGCTCAGCCCGCTCCGCTCGTTCCCATTCCTCTCGTTCGCGTGCCCTACGCTCGAAGCGTTCTCGCTCACGCTCAATTTCGCGGATGCGGTGTTGGCGTTCGCGCTTGATTTGTTCGGAGACCTCTACAAGTTCGAGGACGTCCTCCTGTGAGATATTAGTATTTTGTTTACAATGGAGGTGGAATGGAGAGGGGATCGAGAGGGGAACCGAGGACTTACATATCGCAGATATTCTATGATATAATAGAAATACTCTGTTTCCTCGAAGCTATACCCAAGCTTCCTGATAGCTTCCTCCAAGACCAAATCCTTGGTGATTTCAGTCCATAGATCACGGTTCTTGGGTGCCGGTGGTGGTCGAGGCAGCCCAACTCTACGATCGGTAGTTGTCTCTTCGATGCGTTCATACTCTCGTTCGTATGTCCCTGCACCACTGGGCTGTCGACGACTTGAGCTAGAGATTTCGATCTCGAGTCCACTGCTTTCATGTCTTGGCTCTTCACGTTCGCGGATTTCAATCCTCTCCCTCTCGCGTTCAGGAAAGCGTTCTGGGATACGTTCGCGCTCAGGGATAAATTTGCTTCGACGAACACCATTGTATCGTTGCCATGTAACCTCCTGGCTTCCTCCACCGACACCATCCATTTGGACTCGTTCTGTTCCTGGTGGTACATCGACAATCGCCCAGTCTTTCGTCGCCCCGTTGTGTGCTTCTCCAATGTAGGCTCTCTCATCGGTTTTCCGGCGGTAGTACTCTGCCTCGTCTTCGTCTCCTCTGATACTCACAGTGCTCTCTCTACCGAAATTATCACGTTCTCTGCCATAGCTCTCTCGAATATCGACTTTCATATGGTCGTGTTCTCCTCTCCCGGGTCGTGCACTCATGCTGCGGCGTCGGCTAATGTCCAGCTTTGTATCACGCACTCGTAGCTTATCATGCTCATGGTCGTAAAGAATCGAGTCATCATAAAAGTCGTGGCGGCGAGCTATGGGGTTGGACGTGGGCTGTGGGGTCTTGGAGCGAGATGTCTTAATATCAATTTCGGTGTTGTTTCCGTTTCGCGATGTATGAATATCGATGTCGGTCTCTTTGACCTCCTTGGTACGGCGTGGGGGAGGAGGTGGGGTGGGTACACGAGCACGTTCAAAGCCTTGTTATTATGTTAGTAAGTTTTGATAGTAGAGAAAGTGAAATGTGACTTACCATGGTCAATATGTCTGTGGTGGGTAATTATCTCTTGATGAATAGGAGGAGCTCGGATGGGTGCAGGAGGAGGACTTGGAGATGGAGAAGGTGTAGGGATTCGTCTGGTTTCTCTTTCGATGTTTTGGATGCGAATGGTATCGATACGAGGTGGGCTTGGAGTACGCTCTCTTTCCCTTTCAATGATCCTTTCTCGGAACCGAACCGGGCTAGGGGAACGTTCACGTTCAATTACTCTCTCGCGATATCTCACCGGGGATGGTGATCGCTCTCTTCGAAATTCTCTGGTCTCCGTAACCCTGGCGCGGAGGTGTGGTGGGGGCGGGGTAAGAGAACGAGCTCTCTCTCTTTCTACCACTCGGGATCGAAATGTGGTCTCCACGGGTGGAGGGCTAGGACTTCTGCGGATAATTCTCTCCCTTCTCTCTTCGCGGATTCGGACTGGTGATGGGGATCTGGGGCGGCGCTCCAAAGGTCTACTGAGCTCCATCGTCCGTTCTATCGTCCGTTCATTTGGCATGGGCCTACTGATCTCTGTATCCCGCTCTCTCACGACCATCTGGCCGGGTTCTGTTCTGCCATAGTCATCTCGAAGGAAATCAGGCCTGGAGCCTCGAGCAGACTCAGGGCCTCGCCGGGAATAGACATCGGTCTCCTCGAAATCTCGTTCGCGCACCTGCGTGCGAACCGGTGGTGCTGACCGTTCATCACGATAGTAGTCTCGTTCCTCGTAGACGGCATCCCCACGACGAGACATGGCTGGTGGTGGTAGGTTAGGTTGTTGGGTTGGGTGTTGTTGGTTTGAGGTTCTACCTAAGTCGGGCGTCGCGCGATAAGCGACTTGAATTCCCACCTGCAGACGAACTCTCTCCAGCGCTTGCTTGCCTGCAAATAAATTTCTGCGACGACAAAACGAATGGAATCTGGCTTCGTCCGACTTTGCTTTGGCGAAGGTTGCGAAGAAGAATCCAACAGGCTGGGGAAGCCTGGTCGGATGACGCTCGTTAAATGGAGGGGTTGGTGATATGCTCGGTACGGTGCTGGTGCGTTGGAGCGCTCGAGAAAGTCGGCGGGGTGAAACAGGCCTTGGTCACGACACGAACCTTTGTGACTGGTTGAGGCCCAACTCCTTTGGGTCTTATTGGTCTTATTGCCCTCTGATTAAGTCAAATTGACAGGCCTCCGTCGACACGGTCTCCGCTTCGATCAATTCTCGTCTGCTTATTCGGTCTCGCGCAGGGAGCAAAATGGTGGCAGAATGGGGACAGCTGAGGTGGGACTTTGGTTATTTTGTACCTCACGACGTAATCCTGCAGCCCAAAAGTACTCGAGTACTGGCAAAGCTGGAAATCTGGGACGGGAGCTATTGCAACGGGGGCTATAATGAACTTTCTCCCGCTCAAAATAGTGGAAAATAGAGACTGACAGCGGCTGTTCCTGGCACCCTTCCGCTTGATTTCAGGCTTTTCTCCCCATGCACAAGTAGATGGGGTGATCCAAGATGAGATGATGCTTTCAACTTCTTGATTGTTGGAAGAGGGGAAGTAAGCGAAGTCAGTACCCTGGCGAGGAAAAGCAAAAATAAAAAAGATTTGGGGGATATCACGTTTCGCTTTTACCATTCCATCCTTTCATTTTCCAAGTAAGATCACATATATCTCTTGCTTGAGTGATGTGATCTAGGAAGACAAAAAATGATAGGACTCAAGATATTCTTTTACATGTCACGTGTAGGCGCAGTGAGAATCCGTCTTTCAACCCCTTTCTAGGCGAGGGGCACCATTCTCTCGTGGTAGACAGAAAAGGGGGCCCATACCTGCCGCCCAAGCTCGTTATTCTGACTTTGTAGGATATTTGAAGTTGGCCATTCGAACCATCAAGGTTAATAGTCTTAAATTGTTCTAATCATTTGGGATACTTATTTGAGCCCTGGAACATTGGAACCGGTAGTGTACTGATTTCTATTAAGTTAGACACGTCCGAGATAGAGGCGTGCACAAGACAAATGATACATTCGCCTCAAATAATTGTATGAGAAACTCCTCCGTTGATGTGCAGCAAGAGTACAGTGTATTCAGGAAAAGCCCAAATAATCCAAATCACCATCATCAAAAGCGATAATAGGAAAAGTAAACACTTAGTCCTAAACCCCGCGCTCAGCAATACCCTGATATATCCATCTCATCCTATACTAGCAAGTGAGCTAAGTAATAATGTGTTTAATATTCGAAGAACGTACTAAGGAATCGCCGAAACCCTATGCATCTGACATCCAAGTTACTAGGAAGCCAAATAGCTAGACTCCTTTCTTATCTTGAAGTTTACCAGGTATGAAGGTGGCGTAACCAGAAGATTTGCTAATTCTATCTTCAAATCCAGGCTATAAGAACAGGGGATACAAAATGAACAACGCTGAATGAAGGTTCCGGAAGATCAGACGCAGGGAAGACCAGACGCAACATCGAGGGCACCTAATGAGAATTGTGAAGAGTTCAGAGGGGTCAATGAAGAACATCTTTTGTATGGTATTACTTTGCATTTTACTTTTATAGACTATTCCTCTGCGTTCATCGTGAGAATTTCATGAATTATTTTTGAAAGTACATGTTTCTTATGAAACCAAGAAGTTTTTAATCAACTATGACTTTTATCAATAGTACATTAACTTTGAATAATTTGGATTTCTCCGAGGTGCTTATCGTGTGGTTCTTTTCTTGGTGGTGGAGTCATTATCGAAGTAAGTAGGTAAGCGAATTACCCGCTTTCTAGAACACTTTCCAGAAGTGAAAGTGCCTTCGTTTCAAGAATGAAACAATGGGCGGGATATACTGACGATAGTATGGAAAACAATAGCTGAAGGTCAGTTTATTCGCGAAACTAGGATATATATTAGGAAATGGTGTTTAATAGTGGCATTGGAATTGGTTCAAGAGGCAGCAGGAAGATCATTTGCAAACTTGGAATATATCGTGGGGAATTGTGTTTATTAGGTGGGTTTTGTTGGGGGGGTGTTGTAGGTACGGGGCTTAAGAGGCAGCAGGAATGATAGTATCTACCTAGTGATTATAAACTGGAACGGAAAACCTGTAATTTGAGAGACAGCTCGCTCTTCCTAGGTTCACTCTCTTCTGAATAATCGATTAACTGCTCTTCCTACCGTCTGTGAGAACCGTCTACCTGATGAATCTGAAATCGTGCCTGAAGTAATGGGCTGACCAACCGACCGAGAAGGATCCATGGTGGATGCAAGCATCCACTCTCCGGTCCAAGTTGGGTTAGTACTGGATGTGCCTCCTCCTCAGCCGCTTCATCTGGACAGGACAAAGCGTAGTTTTTCCACAACTCCTCTTTACGAGCACCATGGCATGATAGCCACTGCTCTTCCACTGAGTCTTCTTCAGGACGCAAGAGAAGATGTCGTGCCCATCTCCATCCGGCATGAGCTTCTTCCCATTCTGTCAAAGTATCCTGGAGTTTCAGCAGCCACTCAGCACTAGGTTGAGCGTTGACGTCCTCATAAGTTGTTTTTCGCATGGCGAGAACTTCCTTCAAGTAAAGACGAGCTTTGTTAAAGTTGCCGTGGGCCTTAGCAGCGTTGACAACTAATCGTGCCTTGGACTCGCATAAGAAAGCATTGTCAAACCCAAGTGTCTCCAACTTACCAAAGGACTCTTTTACCAATACCGCCAGTCTTGCCTCAATCGTGGTCGTCTGCTAGGACCACTCCACTTTTCCATGCCTCTCTATACCACTCCAGTGTACCTGTTGATGACATTTTGATGGAATTGAATGAGGTTGATTGAAGGGCTAAAATCGCACCACGCTTGAGAAACTTTTCGAAATTATCCCACTCTTTATGTTTCTCGGTACAACGAAATCATATCATGTTTATTTGAGAAACAATCCCATCAAAAGCTACTAGAGAGACAACCCAAAATATGTAACAAGGGAGGGGATGACCACCAGATAAGAACTTAACTGTGAGAGCGACTGAAGGGCTTTCTTTATTCCTTAAAGAGTCCCCTACAATAAGACTTCTTTGTAACAACGAGTGTTTTGTGGGAAAGATTGTGAAGTGAAACAGTAATGAGACAATAGAGAACCGGAAAAGCGAGACAAAGAAGAGAAGGATAATCAACGGAAGGGCATGAATCATCCTTTCCCATACAGATATGAGT
The DNA here is from genome assembly GCA_001399465.1 of Hymenoscyphus scutula. Classification (NCBI taxonomy): domain Eukaryota; kingdom Fungi; phylum Ascomycota; class Leotiomycetes; order Helotiales; family Helotiaceae; genus Hymenoscyphus; species Hymenoscyphus scutula. The sequence goes on along the minus strand of LKTO01000262.1, from coordinate 40,306 downwards.
CGAAGAAGTGTTCGAATCGTCCAATAATGTCTTCCAAACTACGTCCCATCCTTACTCATGAAAAAGACATAGGCGGAAGCAAAGGAAAGAAGTGAAATTTTTGTAAACTGACAGGCCGACATGCCTCAGGTAATGTAGAGATTTTGGTCAGATCTCAATATCTTTATCATTGTGTCCTTGCTTAAATAACAAAAGCATTAAACACCCCATTTGGTCTTCAAGGCTGTGTATTTATCTTGCGCGATTCCAATTACACTCCCATGTCTCATGTTCTTTGGAAATGCACTTCTATCACCATCAACCCAAGCATTCGCATTCAAGTTGGTACTCGTAAATGGTCGGTATCCGTCACTTCCATAGTAATCCAATAGTAGAATGACTTTTCCGGCTTGCAAATTATCCGAGTATGCATAAGGTCCCTCAACACCGCTGTGGATGAATGTCGTTCCTCCACCAGGTCGAGTCCAAGTACCGAATAACCCAGTATCAGAACGCTCCATGTAGACATTTGTTGCTGTCTCATTCTTGATGAATCGTGCGTAGGAGTTCGTGCCTAGTTGAAGAAGTGAGAGATCGATGATCGAGGTGGAGGGGTTGATAAGTGTTTGTGGTGTCGTAAAAGTCTTAAAATCTGCGGTATGCGCGTAGCGAATCATGGAGGGACCAGGACTGCCGGTGTGTGCAGTGTCTGAAGCACCATACTATTTCCAATTTTAGCGGTGATATATTTGGGGGTCATGGAAGAGATTACGAATTTTGAGGCCCAATGCACTAAATACATTCCTTTGGCAGGGTCCCAGATGGCGTCGGGTGCCCACACCATGCCAGCGTTGGAATTCTCGACTTTTACCAGTCTCTCAGTACCCCAATTAATCAAGTCGGTACTCTCCCAAACATAGATTGAAAGTGATCCTTTTCTTTGGGAGGCATCCCAGGTTGTCTAGGTAGGCTCAAGTTAGGTCAAACCCCAAAACTTTGGCTTGAAAAGACTGCTCTTATGGAATCGGCATACCGTTGCAATGTTCAAATCAGTTCCAATGATGTACCATTTCTTCCCAGCTTCCGCCCCTGCGCCATTGATAATACTCGGGTCTCGCACCCCTCCAGTACCCAGCGTAGGCTTGTAGACCGGATTACCTTTGTTCAAAGCCGAGAAGGAAAGTGCATTGTTGCCATTACTCAAATAGAAATAAAGACTGGGGACATCTCCAAGGAAAAACACTCCCAGATACCCAACAAGACTTGGATCTGCGCGTTCAATGAGATCCGTGGAAGTGGTGGGAAGAGCGACAGCAATACTAGCAACCAAGAAAGTGGAAAACAAGTGAGAGAACCTCATTTTTGCGGTACTGATAGAAGGACAAGAAAGAAAGAAGAAGAGACAACAATAAAACCGGAAATCGAGCTGACATATACTAACCGCCCAAGACTCGGTCCCATGGTGGGTATTTTCCCTGTGAAGGCAAAAGAGCAAAAGAGCTTAAGAAATTTGCGGGGGAAACAATTCCCAACAGATCCCCGCTCATCCCCGGATCAACCACACCGAGGCTTTTGCTGCTACCCATGTTTTAAGCTTAATCGGCCTCTCATATTCGTGGATCATCTCTTTGCCTGATTCTTAAAATACTGTTGTCCCATGACACAGTACCCATGAATTTTACAATTTGCCGCCTTGCAAGCCGGGTGCCGAGATGTGGGGAGCGGGAGGTAGGATCGGAACACCCGCCGGATTTGGAGATTCGTGGGGAAGAGGTTTATGAAAAAACTTTTGGAGTACCTGTGGGCTATTAGCAGTGGATTGATTGATTGGTGCGCCTAAATTAACTTTTCAGGTACGATGGTTGTCGCTCACAAAGGGGAAGGTGTAATGAACCTCATGGCAGCTGACATTTTCGCTTCTTCAACAATTACATGTAAGTTACGAGTTTCTCACCGTCATTCTCAGTACCAAATTCCAATTTTATCTGCGCCACGTTGATGATACGAAGTCTGGGGAAGCTTTTGTGGAGTCATCACGAGGTATGTACCTAAGTACCTCGGTTAGCTCACGGCTTTGTGGTTCCCCTTTTCATTACCTGCCGCCTCTATTAACTCACTGCGCAATCCCAGAAGTACAGAAGGTGAGACAGTATAGAAAAGAAACTCATATATTCTTGGAGGGGGTCAAAAGCGAGGGAAAATGCCCAGGAGCGTGAGCATTCCATAACGTATCTTGGATTTAAAACTCCAAACTACTCTATGTTGGACCAAATAACTTCCACTCAGTAAACCCCTTTACAAAGGCGATTTAAAGTCCACTTAATTTCGCACTTAGTTGCATAGACAGATGGAGATCCTTTTGATTCTAGGTGTGGCTCAGTAAATAGTGTGAAGTCGAAGTAGTAGCAAATAAACAGGGGTTGGTTTCTCAATCTCCTGAACCTTCTTGATCAATGATAATGAATACCACTCCCCGCCGATGGAGTACATGTGAAAGCAGAGAGTTCTTCCGAGCCCCGAAACTCGAGACACGCTACCTTGGAGTTGTCTTGGTCTCTTTGTTCCATAAAATGAAAAACAACATTTCTTTTCGAAATTACAGAAAGGAACAATTCTTTGTTTAGGAAAATAAGTGTTTCGTGACTCGAGAACAAACATTAATAACCTTATGACCAGGCCGAGGAGTACTTCGTATTTTCTTCTGGCTCTCGAAACCCACCATTTTAGATTCACAGCTACAGACAACCTCCCAACTACACATAAATACATTAATTGAATTAAACACAAAACCGCAACCGCAATGTCACATTCAAGCTACCCTTACGGTTACTCGAACAGAGGAGGGATACCTTACCAGGGCGCGGAGGAGGGCCAAGTGTCGCGTCCCAGAATCCCGCTGGAGGTACTCGAAGAGATAGTGCTTTCGCTAGGAGCATGGCTGGGTTTGGTGCTCACAATAATAATCAAAAACCTCTGTATGAATCCTCACAAAACTACTCTCACCACTCTTCATCTACTTTCGACGACGGAGCACATTCCGGATACTCTGGATACACTGGATATGGTAACACTGGAAGTACCAGAACCGAATCAACATCCTTTTACGATCGGGGCTCCTTTTTGGGGAATCTCAGTCACAGTACTGGATCTTCCGGTGGACCTTTTGCTAACTCTTCATTCACAGAGTCTTTTTCGGGATTTGGGAGAGCCTCCATGGGAGATAACACTGGATCATCCTCAGGATTTACAGGAGCATCTGCTCGAGGCAATACAGGATCTTACTCTGGCTTTTCAGGAGGGTTCACTGCTGGCAACGGGAGTAGACCTCGTGTTAACCTTAGCGGGTTACGTTTTGAAAACCGAGGAGCCGCAGGAGCCGCAGGAAACTCTACGGTTCGGCCCGGTTATATTGTCGAAGAACCCGATGGAACAGAAGAGTACTTTCCACCAAGACGTTACTAAATTCTGTGCCAGCCGATGGTTTTGTATTGTGAGCTCTTGAAGTGAAGTTGTTTGGAGCCTCTAGCTCTAGCTTTTACATTAATTTACACGTCAATAGTTACTTTCCAGGAAGTATTACTTTGCAAATTAATTATGATACCAACAAACTGCCAGAATGCCAGCATTTACCATATTTAGGAATGATATACAATAATTTTTGAACCTAGAATGTAATTTGAAAGAAAATATGAATTTTGTGGCATTCATCTCCCAAAATATATAAACATGGGAATATGCTGCAGATCGCCTCCAACACCCTTTTACATATCCCGAAAAGTCCACCCACACTTGATGGCCCTGTGCGGCATTCGTTTGTTATTTTATACTCATCCTTATCCAGATTGCTTCATTCGATTCATTCCAAGGATTTAGTAACTAACTTACCACCCTGAGCGCTGGTCTACTTCAATTTGCTTGTTGATTGGTGACTGTAATTACTGGAGGGATACAATAGGACCAGAAAGTTGATCTTCTCCACTAATGGTTATTGTCGTTTCACTTAAGCTAAAACCTTTAACTCTCAACATGAACGGTTGGTTTGATATATTCAAAAACTGCCAAAAGCATTTATATATATACAGAGATGGCATTCTAGGTAGGTTATTCAGAGTTGGTTGGTCTCTCCAGCAAGTGTGTGATGTATTAGAAACCATGCGTAGATATACTGAGAGGGTAAAACGCAAGTCGAGTGGGTTAAGCGAGAGGAGATGCTGCGCAACCCCTCCATTCCACAAACCTATGACTTAAAGTAATGGAGTACAATGGATGAATAAAAACTTGAAGTCTTACTAATTAGTTTCCAGAGATAAGCAGCTGCGCTTTCTAAAATAATTCGAGTATGGATAACACCACATATCCAAAATGCAAAATTTCGAGCATCAATAATGTTGTGAAAATATCGGCAGCTGGAAGAAATTTTGGTGGAATGAAAACATTGAAGACAAGGACTCCTATTTATTTCGAACAAAGAAGCTGCTGCAAAAACAAATGTATGTCTCTGTTTCATCTTGAAGTCTGTTTATTGTTCGGAACAAAAGCATTTCACTAGTATATGGCTGCCTTGGATTCTCTCTTAAAAGTCCATCAGAAACTCATACTGCTTCTAATTCTACCACATTACCATAAAAATGTCTGATTCTGGATTTGGATTTGATTCTGCTTTCAGTAGTGGCTCCCGAGCTCTTCCGACCTTGAATGAAGCCGCCAATCAAATTGGACTTCCCGAGGGAATGAATTTCGGGCCTTGGGAACGTGAATGCCAACAAGCCGCATGGATGGGATTTCATGATCCTCCAAGTCTTGTACACCCAAGCGTTTTGGGAGACGCCCAGCCAACATTGACATCCCTCGTTCCATTGATCGAGCGGGGCGATTCGACCTTCACAACAGCGTACCTTGCTTACTTGTATCGAGTTTCTAAGGTAAAAGATGCGAGTGACAGAGGTCGCCAGCTTTTCCAGGACGCTTTTGTCGAGGGCGCATTCCCTGAAAGCCACCAAGGCACTTCGCCATTCGTAGGAGGAAGCGGTGTGGGATTGAGCGGTTTTGGTGGGAATTCGGGTCAAGGAATGGCAAGGTCAACCCCACGTCCTCAAGTCCTAACCTTTGACGCCGATGGTCCTTCGATACAACCATCCCAGCAGCCGCCCCTTTCTCAAGCTGAAGGCGCTGCTGGTCCTTCCGAAGCAACCGAGCCTCAACCTGAGCCAACGGACCCTCTCCCACCATCTTGGAAGCCGCAAGCTAAAAAGGAGCCACAAGCCTAAGGCTTAGTTCGACCACTACCAATGATCTTTCGGGTATCTAGTAAGAAATAAACTTAGTAGATCAGTTGAGCACGAGTCTCGAAGAATTAAGGATCCTAGTGGATGGGATGCTGTTAAAAATAACTTTGTTTTCTTAGCAGCAGCATGCCCACTACATGCGAGGAAACGACGAAACAATGAACCTGAATCGCGCCTAGATTTGCAGGATCCTAGACAATCATAGAAACAATACAAATCTATATAAAATAATATTAGCGTGTGACATTAAACTATGCCAGTCAGTCAGTCCTATTAATTAAATCTCATTATTTAAAATCTTTAACAATTAAGAGATCAATCGCAATCGCCTATCGAAAATTGTCATATTTAGTCTAGCTCTCATACTCAGCTAATTACAATAATTCTTTATCTTCATATCCTTCCACCTCTTCCCCGTGACAGTGATTTATAAGTACAGGATCCTGACTATAAGAGCAGCAGGGAATGATTGCATTCTCGCTTAAATTATTTACTATCACTCTCTTCTCTCCCTAAGAGTACGCGAGGAACGAGATGATCAGATAAAAGAGGGAGAGTGTGTGTGTGAGAGAGAGAGAGAGAGATGGGTAAAACCCGTGTGGAAAACCCCCTTCCACCCCATCCCCTCCCTCTCATATCCCAAATCATTAACTCAAATCAAAAGTATCACGAGAAGAAGCTTCAAAGTAAAGTAAGTTTTAGCGGTGTAATGACACAATGGGTCAAATTAAAGAATTTCTTCAGCTTGTAGCAAAGCCTACAGTTGTTTCACGGTGCTCTTCTTCATTCTCGAAGTGGTAAAATCAAGTCTTCTTTCGGAACGAAATCAACAAACCGTTTCAGGTACTGGGAGCGTGTAGAGAAACAACATTAGATAAAGCGGACAGCATGATTATGATGTCTGTTAAGAAAAGAATTAGGTTAATGGAACTTTTCCAAGGGCAACCTACCATGGCACAACAAAGACTTATATTTGGAACAAAGAAAAGTTCAGACCTGAATGCTATTGTTTTCTCCCGGAACAAGATAGTTTCACCAGTATATAGGTGCATAAAAAGAGTCTGGAAATTTCGATTTAGAATTACGTCGCTTCCGCTTCTTACACATTTGGACACACAGCTTTAGAGTAAATATGCCTGGAAATAGAAGTAACCAAGGGCGAAATAATCAGGGAACTTCGGGAAATGGAAGAGGACAAAGTTCCCATCAGCACATACACCACCATGATCAATCTGGCTTTGATCTTGCTTCCATGCTTGGTTTGGACCCCGATTCCTTGTCTGGATACGGTGACGATGGCAGTGGAAACACCCACAGCGTCCATAGCACCCACACAGTACGTAGTAGTACAATGGGAGAAATGAGGGGAGCTTTTTCTCCACAATCACCTCCTGGATTCCCAGCATTTCCCGCCTTTCCCGGATTTGAAGGAAGTGGGAACCCCATTATGGGGGACAATCCAGAACAACCTAGAAGAAATGCCGGGAACTTTGCAGACTCATTTGTCGAATTTGGAGGAGGTTCAAGGCAAACTCAACAACCTCCACGTTATCAGGGCTTTTCTCATACAGGTCTTTCAAGATCGACATCTCAACAGCAGCCCTCACGTCCGCAAGGTGATTTGAACCCCGCACAAGGATTTACCCCCGCAACCCCGTCCAGGTCAGGTCAACAACCACTTCGTCCTCAAGGTGGGTTTACCCCAGCAGTTCCTTCACAGATACCCCGTCCGTCAGTGAATCCTTAGGCTAACGCTGGTCCATCGATAGCAACGGAACCTGAGCCTGAGCCGATGGACCCTTTAGCAATGCCATGGCTGCCAAAAAAGGAACCAGAAGGGACTCCTAAGGCTCAGTTCGAACATTACCGCAAATATTTCGGGCACCTGTCGAGAGAGAGATTTGGTAGATCAGTTCAATTAGAGTCTCAAAGAATCAAAGAGGCTGGTGGGTGGGACGCTACTAAGAATAATGCTGCTTCCTTAGCCGCAGCACGCCCACTGTAAGTCACACTGTAAGCCATTAAGGATTGATTGCAGGGTAGTTTCAGCTTCCTGGCCCCCAATACTGGAGGCAGGAGCACTCCCCACTCCTCGAGACTTTAAAGTCAACCCCATTTAGCAAAATAAAACAAATTGTCCAGGCATAGAAATTCCTCCGTGATGAAATAGCCGCTCTCCCTGCATTTCAACCTTCCGTTGAATTACAAATTAACCCTAACCCCGAGTCCCCTGAAGTGCTTTGTTCCCATAATCTATCGTATCGAAACGCCGCCTCATGTCCCGGATACACTCCAACATCAAATCTGCACTCCTGTCGGCAGGAAATATTGGATTATCGCCCCTTGCTAGCAGAAGCAGCCATATCATAGAGTACCTCTGGATTTAAAGTGGCAAGTTTCTCGTTCAGGTAACTTACCCTGGTCTCATACTTTCAGTCTAACTTCAAATATGCAGAGTCCCAAATAGAGGAAGGAAATGCTGCTGGTCCGGGATTTTGAAAGCGCAGGGGTGTAACTAAGGCCAGCAAAAGAGGTATCCCGTCTTTTCGTATCCTGAAAGAGGGTTTATTCCCCCTCCGCCTAATTCCCAGGATACCCAATTTATTCAGGTTTTCTTACAGGACTTCCAACTCAACCAGAGATTATTTGCAGTTTTCCGTGAATCTTTCGTTTTTCATCGATTCGAGTGTTCGTTCGCAGGTAGCTAGCTATAAATCTCCTTATTATTCAAGTCTTCCTACTCGACCTAGAGTTGAAGTGGATTTTTTAGCAGTTCTACTTGTCTTTCCATTCTCCATTCATTGATTTCTCAAAAACAAAGTCAAAAGTAGCCAGAAAGAAGAACAATCAAAATGCTCCAGTCTTGTTACTCAACCTAAATTTATTTGTGGTTATACTTTGTGTTAGTGTCCTTTTGGGTTCCCAGTGCTTGCTACATGAACGAAAGTGAGTTTAGGCTTCTTTGTAGCAATACTTCAGTGAAACAGTGATCTCTCTGGCTTTGCCTCGCCTGCGGTATAACTCCGGCTTTTTGGCAACAACCCTTCTTGTTGAGTTCAGTTATAAAATTGATTGGCTGCGAAAGAGAAGACGCTAGCCTATCTGCCCCGCTTAGTCTTCTAACGGGCCGGTTTGCGATAGCACGGTCGTTAAAAGCTCTTTAAAAGCTCTTTAAAAGCTCTTCTGACCTTCCCCTCTTTCTGCTCTTTCTTCAACTTCCAACAACAACTTTTTGGCTTGTCGTCGGTTTGTTCAATCACCACTACCACAGTTTTGAAAGATCAGATAGCTTCATCAAATCAAGGTAAGTAAAGCAGCTTCGCCCTATTGTGGTCGGTCAGTCTGTCTGTGCAACAAAGAGAGTGTGTTGCACGCAGCAACTCTTGTCTTTGCGACTGACCGTGGACTTGTGGGCATCAAGCCCCAGTCATCAACTCCAAGATCTCATTCCTTCAGCCTCTGGCCTGCTATCGACGATGCTGCTTGCTCTCTATCAAAGAGCCAAGCAAGCATAGCTAATGCCTTGCCGACGTCGCTCTTGCGTACCGACACAGCGATGGTGAACTCGAGATTTTGCAATTTGCATCAACCTCGAAGTCATCCATCGCCAAGTCATCAACTCTAGCATCCCATCTTCTGACGTCGGCCCGGTATCTACGATGCTATTTGCTCTGCATTGAAGAGTCAAGTAGGCACCGCCGATATTGAGTCATATTCGTGGATGGGGAATTCAAACCACAAACCCTCTAATTTGCGACAGCTTTCACGCATCTAAGCCTTTCAGAATAAGAGTCGTTGCCAGACTTTTCCTTTCATTAATTTGGCTTCTTCAAAGCTAATCATTTCCGCTTGCAGATGTCTGATCCTCGAACCTCCCAAAGCCCAGATTTGGAAATGGGTAACTCCATTCCCCCGACGTCTCCTTTGGAGCCAACATCAACTGCTTTGCAGGCAACTGCTGGCCCTTCACACCCAGCACCAATGGCTCAGGCTGTTCCAAACCGAGTCGCCGCTCTTCGACGTTCAGGAAGAGGAAAGAAGGCAAAGAAGGGAAATGGGTACGTTAAAACTTCCTTCTCTTCTTACCACTCCCTCACACACGAGTTGAGTAAAACGTATTTCGTTGCGTTAAAGGGTCCTGGGCCTTAGAGCTGTTGCTCGAAGAGATTTGGGAGAGCGTCAACTCGGCTATTCACTCTTTCCAACTCTCTTCGCACAACACAATGTTTATTCTCCCAATCACGAGATGTGTACCCTTGTCTTCGGGGTGAGGTCTCGGCTTGTAGCGTCGCCGCCTTAACTCACCCCCTCGCTTGACAACACTCTTCAAGTTGGTGCCCGCCTCTATAGCTCTTGTTGTCCCAGCTCTGTAGGGCAATTCAACTTAATTATCCTAAAGAGCTGTCACAATTAGACTATAAAAACAAGTGCTCTGGGACAATCAAAGCCCAATCACTCTAAAGTGTTTGGTGATTGTGGGTAGGTAGGTCTTGTTGGGAACTTTTTAGAACCACCAATTATTTGACTGCCGCTTTACAGCGAGGTCTTGAAGCCCTAACCCTTTGTGCACGGTTCCATTATTAGGGCCATCTTCTACCTCCCACCAAACCTTTCCTTCTGTCTCTTTATGTCTCCATGAATTTTGGTGTTTTTGGTGCTTTCCTAGGACAACATATTGACAATGGCGCGCAGCGAATCTCCGGGACTATTCGTCTCTGACTCTGAATATGTTCCAAGCCGCGATGGTAAGCAATTCTTGATCCTCCCGCCTTCTGGAGATCAAGGTCATCACCACCCACCTCCCCTCGCACTATGTAGGTAGGTAACTAATTCTTACTGTCCGATGCAGGAAGTCACGATGACGGCAGTGACACGTCTTCAGAAGCTCCTGCCCCGGCAAAACCAAAAAAGTACCAGAATGAAGCTCGCAAGGTCCCACTAGGCACAAGAGCCCGTCTTGCCTCCGAAAGCGCCCAGCGTGCCCAACAACCCACACCATCAGCAGACGACTTCGCACCTGGACCTTCCAACATCCCCTTCCGCAAGAACGTCGCGCAAAGCCTGGGCGAAGCATCTGCAATGGCTCCAGAGGCAGAGGAGATTGCTAACGCTCTTGATCTCGTTCAAGAGCAAGCTGATGTCGTCGACTCCGACCAACCACCTAAAGGTTTTGCTATCGCTGGAGGCGAAGTTTACATTGCATCCAAGTATGGTTACGAATGGCTCGTTACAGAGGTCGACTTCCGTAAGGCCTCGCCCAAGTTCGCCCAATTACTCGACAACCACAAGCCTATCCTTCGAACCAAGGCGCAAAGAGATGAAGGACATACTATCAAATGGCGATTTGCACTGATTCCTAACGAGAAATACCCAGATGAACTTCGTCTTCGAAGCTTCAAATGGCTCGTGAGTTTTGGCCCTTTCCCCATTACCTTACAAGCTAACATTTTGCAAAGAAACCCGGTGTCAATGGCAAGATGATGCTTTCAGATATTGAGGTACACGCCGGCGAGAATCCCCCATTCAACAGGGCCTACGACAACTTCTTCCGAATTATTGCCAACACCGCCCAAGGCTTCTCCCCTAGCGCTCCTCGCTTCATGGATGACCAAAGCATTCGTGATAAGGACACGGCGTTCATTGCGGAAACTCTCGGTGTTTTGATCGTAGCTGAGGACTGTGATGCCATGGGTGCGGTCGCTCAATTTTTGGAGACGCAATACCTCCGAATGGGCAATCGTCTGTGGGCAAATATTCAAAAGAGACCGTCCACCTGGTTGAATATCGCCGTTCGGTGAGTGTCCTTCTCCTCTCCTTCTCTCCTCCTCTCCTTCTCTATTCTTGGTTTTCGTACTAACTTTATCCCACCTGCAGAATCCAATCTCCCATCATGTTCAGAGAGGCAGTGATTCACCTTGTCGGTCAAATTGATTCTCGTAAATCTGATGTCAGAAAGAGCAGTTTCGAGGGAAAGGGAGAGGTTTTTACTCGTATCCAAGACCTGGTAGCAAAGAAGTGCAAACAAATTCGAGAGCTCAAGCATCAGACCGAGGCCGAGTTGTTGAGGTATTTCCCGATGGAGATGTACCACCCTCACACCGGCAACGGCTACGTCCCCGACCGCACCGTCTACTCCGGCGGGGTCTACTGGCAACAAGCTCATGCCATCTTCCACCAATATATTTCTACATCATTCCACAGCGGCCTCGGTCAAGCAGCTGACGATGGTGGAGTCCGTCTGTACCGAACCATCAACAAAGGCGGAAGCGCATATCTTGAGGGGGCAAATCTCCATAATTTTACCCAGCGATTTGCAATGTCCGCTCGAGCTGTGGCTCTTGTGCAACAGGCTGTGGAGAAGACCAAGGAAGAGGCGAAGGGATACATGAAGGAACTGATGCGTGACAACACTCAGGGTCAGCAAAATGAGAACGCTAGTTTAGGATACCTCACGTGCACCTGGGTCGAGGATGACGAGTTACCTTTCTAGGTGGCTTGTTACCGCGTCTCTGATTTGCTCCGAGTATCTTGAAGGCGTTGATTCTTGCTTCTGGTTGGTGAGATCTTTGCTTGTGGCGTTCATTCTTGCTTCTGGTTGGTGGGATCTTTGCCTGTGGCGTTTGGTGGGGGCGTGTGGCGTTCTTGGTCACGTGGACTAGATACCCAGCTTTGAAATAGCTACCACCAAAATGAAGCGTTTGATTTCTAAGTTCCTTTGATGCTTTTGTGATATCTTCCTCGTTTCTTCATAGATCTCCTTCCATTGGCCATCGTTTCTATGAAATATTCGCACTGGTACGGGGAACCCCATGATGAGGGCGGTTGCTTGTTCTGCTTGATGGTACGACAATGCATACCTACTCTGGCGCGATTGTTCCTACTGATAGTCCTTGGTGAACATGCTTGCTCCACTGGTTATGGAAGATAACACCGCATATTCCGACGCAGAAGGACTCACCTAGGCTTGTAATGAAGGAAGTCATTGCTGTGGCCTAGGAATATTTTAGCATAATACCGACTCGGTTCTATTGAAGTAGCTTACCATAGATACATCTTCGTCTGTTTGACATGCTTGAACTGCACACTTACGGCATCCTGTATACCCCAAAAAGTCGGAATTGACCATATCGCAACTCGCAAATTGTAAAAGTTAAGAGTTTATGACCAGAATTGAACTTAGGCACTTATATTTAGAGCCTCTTAGAGACATAGTGAATGCTTCCTCTCTTAGTCTCTCGCTTCTTTTTACCTTCAGTTTATTAAATATAAGAGAGAAAGAGGGAGGGAGAGAAAGGGAGGAAGTAAGCACCTGTAGACAGAAAAAGTGGCAGTAAATAGCCGACCTAATTTTTGTTATTCTACTTGAATAAAACTACGTAAACAAACGGAAAATACCCTAGAAGCTAGGGAATGATGAATTGACGTCTTTTTTATTCATTTATATTTTTTCTATATTTTTAAAACAATGTAAGGTGGTGTTGTAGAATTACTGCCACTTTTTCTGTGGTAAATAAACATTTCGGAGGAAAGTTCCTCCTAGCGTGAGTAAGTGGATTAGGAAGTAAACATCCCCTCATTTTCTTTCCCCTCCCTCTCCTATTTTCATCTTATTAAAGAGAAAAAGAGAGTAGGGGGGTGTAGGAAAATATATCTACTAGGAGGTTTTACGTTCAGACTAGTATTTTTCATACTCTACGTGCTCTCCGCGGCCCTCTCCTCTCACTCTCCCTCTTTTTCTTCTTAAAAAAAGCAGATACAGTAATAAGAAGGTATTAGAGGGATGGCGATGAAATAGTAAGATTATAACAACAATAGTAGTAAATTATTCCTATGAAAAGGGAACTTGTTCTATTTTACGATTTACGATGTGCAATGTGCGATTCAGTCGTTTCCGAATTTTGGTGCTTTCAGGATGCCGTAGTTTGGGATGCCAGAATGGCTGGGAAAATCAGAACCAATAATTGTACAGGTCTAGGTACAGTTTTTTACCATCTCTTCCCTTTATATTTCAAAAGCGTGATGCCAGCTTTACCTTCATCGCCTCTTTTTTCCAGGTCGTAAGCATCTTTTGTTTTCCCAACCAACCCAAACTCTCTGGAGCTAACTCCATGTCAAAATTCCAAACTACTCGACTTAGAGCTAGCTTGACTTCGGCAATCGCCAAACTAAAAGAGTTAATTGGTTTTTTGGTGGGCGATTCATAAGAAGTGCTTACTTTTTACCGATGCAATTTCTCGGTCCAAATGAGAACGGGTTAACTGCTGCTCTCTCATCATTCTTGTATTTCTCCTCGCCCATCCATCTCTCCGGAACAAATAAGTCCGGATCCGTGAAATTCAAAGGAGAACGATTAATAGATAACTGATGAACACCAACAGCTGTTCCCCCTGCAACAAATTTTCCACAAACTATTCTCCCACCCACTGGAACTTGTCGGGGAAAGGCTCCTGGACCAGGAGGGCACATCCTAAGCGATTCCTCAAGAACAGAATTGAGATATGGGAGCTTTGCGGTGTTTTGAATTGTGATTTCACTCTCTTCTTTGAAACTTCCTCTGATTTCCGATTTCAATGCCTCGAAAGTGTGGGGATTCTCGAGAAGAAGGAAGGTGGTACCGGAAAGGGACGTTGCTGTCGTTTCACTTCCTGCTGCAATAAAGAGCTGTGCAGCATTATTCATCTCATCCGGGCTCATTGATCTCTCATCGTCTGCTTTCAAGATGTAGGACACTGTGTTATTTTGTTAATCAACTTGCCTCGATTGGTAACTACCCACGGCACAAACTTACTAAAATCTGGTCGGTCGTTGTCTGACTCAAGTCTTCTATTAACACGCTCAGTACTAAATTTGTGTTGCTCCTTGCGTGTTCTGAGGAGCTTTGGAGGAATTACGCATAGTAAAAATATAATGAAAAATGGCTGAGGAAATCTTCCAGCTGCTCTAAGAAACGTCGCCGCTTTGAAAAGGTCGAAAATAGCTGAGATCCACCAATGCCACTCGCCATTACGAAGACAGTGGAAAGATTCCCCAAAAGCAAGATCACCGACAACATCAAAGGTGAAAAGGGTGTACCAGGTCACCATATCCACCGTTGAAGTTTCGGGATTAGAAGCTTGCCCGTGGAGTTGCTTGATCAAGAGGTCGGCATATCCCTTAATAATCGACTCTTGGGCTTTCAGTGCCCTGTCGGAGAATGCCGGGTTTTGAAGACGACGCATTCTCTTATGGCCCTCATCATCCGCTTCTATGAGACTAGCTACCCCGTTCACACTTTTGCTCCAAAACTTTGGATCTTTCTCAAAGTTTCCTGTTCCGTCCTTGTTTGGAAATCCTTAATTCTCCAATCAGTTTGGATTATCAAGGGAAATTGAGGTGACAATACCGTAAATGGCCGGCCATGCCTCTTTTTTTGTGTATGACAGCTCGTCGGGTGCAATTCGCACCACAGCACCATATTTTAGGTGTAGTTCCTTTTTATGCCAGTGACTTACTCCTCGCAAGTCGTAAAAAAGGTCATAGACTCTTGTGGCTCTGGCAAGAAATGGACCGGGATAATGTTTAAGAGGGTGGAAGTACAAATTGTAGATGCATTTTCCTAAGACCCAAACTGTCGTCTGTGTAAGAAACACTTTAGCTTTGGCACAGAAAATATATGTCCGGAAAGGGATCGAGAACAAACCGAGGAAAGAGCGAGAAGGAGGAGGCGGATGAACATTAGAATGAAATTTGATGATGTGAACTTTTACATCAAGTCGCAATTGAGAGACTTGAAATAATATGAGTGAGAGAAAGTGTGTAGCATGACTTGGGAAAGCTGTGAATAATAGTCCTGACGCTAGAATTGAAGTCGAAACGTGTACAATACAGTACTAAAAGAAACCTTGGCGAGGCCGATAAAGTGAATGATATGTCTTATCAAGACTCGTCATAAAAGTTTAAAAATTGAAAGTTTCAAACACTTTACCGGAGCTACTGGGTTTCTCCCAGTGGGTGGAGGGCTGCCAGGTTCAGAACTTGAAATTGGCCCACAAAAGATTGCGACTAGATTGACCGCTCTGCCGTCGTTCTCCCGTTCTTCTCCCTTAAAGCCTCGTCCAAAGATTGATGCCTTGATTCCTTCAGAGTCCCTGGGCCCTGAATAGAACCCCATGTAAACCTACATGAGATCGTGATAGCAGAGCCGAGCTCGGCTTCGTTGCAATATTACGGTTTCCGCACCATCTTTCTTTCCCCTAGTTACCATATCCAAAAGGTACTTTCATTTTAACTATTTAACCATACGATTTGAGATGATCTATCAATTTTCAGAAGCTAAACGGGTACTTGTGTATGCAATTCTTTCTATGAACTGGTTACTCAGTTATTACCTTTCCTGCAGGTCGAGAGAGGCTAAGCGAGAACGCGGGGGCTTACTGAGAAGTGGATGTCGTGTGTGTGCGTACACACCACCAATAAGGAAAAGGTTCTGGAAGACATTCCAGTTTGGTATGCCTCCTTTTTCCAGTTTAATGGAGCGCGGGGAAAATCACGATAGGGACCAGTTATCTTCCTTACTTCTAGTTCCCACTATTGATAGTCGCTGGGTCATCTGTCACTTTTTGCTTTGCAGAAAACCAGATAGCTCACCTTTATATAACTGACCTCCTCTCTTCATAAAACGTCATTTTTCTCTCATAAGGCGTCATCTCATCAACTAATATACGCACATCTTTATACCTCCTAAGCATGCAGTTAACTTCGACCTACTCGACCGAGACCCAGTCGCTCAATAATAAAAGACCCAAAACGCAAGAGCTCGAACTTGTTGGAACCCAGACACCCAAGAATAAGAGATCCAAGACTCACGATCTCGATGCCGTTGCCATCTCCAATAACCCGTGGGATTGTGTCAATTCAACCATACAGTTTCGAAATAGCGATGCACAATTCTGGTGGAATACTACTGGGCGAATGTTTGCTAAGTTGATACAACACGCTGGCTATACTGCAGCAGAACAATATCGAGAACTCATATTCTATGCCTTGTTTGTGGCACCGGAATTAGGCAAGTAATATTCTTGTTCTTCATTCTCCTCAAAGTTGAAGAATGGCATTATTTACCCGTCACCAATACCCACCCTTTTTGAATCATATAAACTGACGTACAATTTCGAGGAATAGGTCCCTCGCCAGATGAAAACGGAGAGGTGAGACGATGGCGGAGTCCTGGGACACCGGATTCGACACCTATCGATTTCAGTTGGGAATTTGGCACAGGGAATAATGGTGTTGTCCGGTATTCCTTCGAGCCAATTGGGCCACTCGCAGGGACAAAAGAGGACCCTTTAAACCAATACGCAACAGACAAATGGATTGCTCGTCTCCAGCAGCAAAACATGGTCCCGGGACTCGATTTAGAATGGTACAACCACTTCACTCAACAGGTTTTACCGTTTGAAGAGCGGAAACGGTCTGCGGAGGAATTCGTGGAAGAAACGACACCAAAGGGAGGAACTGTGGTTGCGTTGGATATCGAAAAAACTGGCCCAGTGATGAAGATGTACATCTATCCCGGTTTAAAAGCGGAGGAACTTGGTATTTCAAACCTTGACCTTGTCATAAAAGCAATTCGCAATCTCCCAACTGAACAATACAAATCCCTCAGTGTGGAGCCACTTCTCGAGTACCTTCAAAAGGGAACAAAAAAGTATGGTTTCGAAACCGGCATCCTAGGAATCGATTGCCTCGCGCCAAAGGATGCACGCATCAAGATTTATGTGCGGGCTCGCCACACCTCACTAGAATATCTTATGGACGCACTAACACTTGGTGGCACAATTGATATGTCCGGCCAAGAGGAAGCATTGGGTGACTTGAGGGATTTCTGGCAAACGTTCCTTGCTGATGCGCCTGACAAGTTGCCAGATAATATTCCAGGGCGTGCAAGTCCGGGTTTTTATTATACTGTCGGCTGGGGCAAAGCAGTATCGCCCAAGATGTACCTCTCACCGCAATTCTTCTGCAAAAGCGATACCGACGTACTTTCTCGACTTCGAAAGTACTTTTCAACACACCGTTCAAAAGAACTGATAGATAGCTACGAAGAGGCTTTGAAAGTTATTTTGTAAGTCGCATGCTTACAATTTTGGAAAGAGATGCTAACATTTCTTTGTTAGCGGTAATGAGACGCTAGAAAACCGATGCGGAAGTCACTATTATATTGGTTGCGCTCTGCACAAAAATCAGTTAAGGCTGGTCACATATCTTAGCCCTCAGGCGTTCGATTGCGAGAAGGACTTAATACAGTCGCGGCGAGGTTAAGATGCGTCTTTTTTCTCGTTTGAAGTTGTACATGTAGATAGAATTTGCAGAATGGCGTATGGAGCTTTTGCCAAAATGAAGTCACCTTTAAAATTCATTTTCCGCTGTCAGGGGCGTTTGAAAATTTCATCTCACTTCTCCCATTCTCCAGCACTCGTCTCTTTCTCGGTTAAATTATGGGTGGCTCAAGCTAGTGAGGTGGGGGACTATATATCCTAGGAAAGCTTAAATCGAGGGCGTCGTAAATGGTCGTTCGGATCTAGTTATTCCCTTATCTTGTACAAGCATACATCTTGTCTGACAGACATCCGCAATCAGCTATCAGTATATTATGAACAGCTTTGCTGGCTGTGGCTTCAAATTCTGAAGTTTTATCCAAATCATAAAAAGAAATTGTCACATTTTCCACCACGTCTTTTAAAATATGGAGTTCCAAGCCACTTCGCTACTACCTCCTCGCAAGAAACTTCGTTTCCTCCTACATTCGTTTTATGCAACAGGTCATGTCCTTCCTATGCAAGCAGTCGCTCGAGCACTCGTTAAACACGGTCACGAGGTTGTCTGGCTCAGCAGTGATTCTCAAAAGAACAGGGTTATAGCCTCGGGGGCAAAATTCATTGCCACGCAAGAGATCGCCATTGTCGACACCAAACTTATGAATGCCCAACCCACAAACATGGTGGAGATCGTCGATGCGCTTTTGGGGGGTCGTGTGATTGCGCAGGTCAGGGATTTCCGTCGCGCGATCGAAGACACGACGCTACTCTCTGGAACCATTGATTGTTTGCTTGTTGATGCATTGCCTCAAGGAGCAGCAGCTTTGTTTGATCTCAAAGAGACTCCTTTATGGGCGACACTTGGGGTAGTTCCAATGTACCTTTGCCAGGATCCAAACTCCAAACATACCGATATACATGCACCAATTTCTCCACTCGGTACACTTATGAGCAATCCATCATTAACCCAAGAGTGTATCAATTCTCAGAGAACACAGTTGGGACTGAACGTCCTCGAATTATCACCTGATATCATTTCAACATTGCATTACAGTCCGTTTCTGCACCTCCAAACGAGCTGCCCCATGCTGGAGTTTGAAGATAAAGAAGAGGACCGAACCCGCCCAGTTTTGCTTCCGCCTCAACTGCATTATATTGGTCCCCTGGTTACTCCAACAAGTCAGAAATCCAAGCCGGTATTTTGGGACAAATTACCAGATGCGTCTCTAAACTCACGTATCATCTTTATCACGCAAGGCACGTTTGCCACTGATTTTACTCTCCTCATAATTCCCGCAATAGAAGCGTTAGCAAAAGATGCAAGCCTTACTTTGGTAGTCGCATCTCATCTTGCCGAAGAAATTCGAAAAAGCGTCAATGTCAAGCTCTCAGATAATGTTCACATCGCGGAGTGGGTTCCATATGACTTGATCTTACCACGATGCCAAATTCTTATCACAAATGGTGGCTATGGTAGTATCACACAGGCTCTTGCAGAGGGCGTTCCAACAATCAATGCTGGGACGACGGAGGACAAGTTGGATACAGCCGCTCGAGTGACCTTCATAGGCGCAGGGGTGGACCTCAAAACCGATACCCCATCTTTGAAGCAGATCCAAGATGCGGTGAAGCTTATTTTTGAAGAGCCGAGCTACAAGGCGAATGCCATGCGCGCGGCTCAACAGCTGAAAGGGCTGGGCGGAGCGGAAAAGGCTTGCACGCTTTTGGAACAAGCGGTTGAGAAAAATAGCAGGGAGCAAGCTACATAAAATACTTGTCATTTCGTGTTGCAAACTACCAGTATAGCCGAGAAGTTAGTATGTTATCTGCAGGTGGGGTGAAAGGTTCAACCTTGATTTTCAAAAATGGGTGGCCGGAAATTACCCCTGAGGTGGACACTGAAAAATGAGGGGGAGCCCACAGTACTCAAAAAGAGCGAGAACAATTACGACGAACCTTAGTTTATTAGTACCAATTAAATCATTGAAACCATGTACTTGTTATCTGGTTCTCGGATTTCTCAAGCGAACGAACCTTGCCAAACTTTAGATAAGAACAATTTTCGAAACTCAAAAATGCCGAAAATGCAGGTGGAGCTCTTTTGATTTTGTGTGGAGTACGAAATCTTGTTTCCTTACAAGAGTTACAAGGATTAAACTTAATGCTAATAAGTTGTTTTTGTTATCGGAACTTCGAGTCTCGCTAACTATCACAGGGGCCGTGTTGAGCACTTGATAGAGGGCAAAACTGAGACGTGAAATAACTGAGGGAAAACCTTCTGCTTTGAAGAAGAAGGAACAGTAATATTCACATTAACACTTTCCATCCTGCGCTAAGAATAAACTCACCATCATGTCTCGCGCTGTTGACAAACTTTCTCCTCCTTCTCAAGTACGCACCATGCGTGTCATTGGACTGGGCGCCAGCAGGTCAGTTTGTTTTTGGATTTGAAAAAAGCAACAGCAGCGGACAACTAATATCAGCATCGCAGAACTGGCACTTTGGGCCTCTACCAATCATTAAAAATGCTTGGTTATCACCCGTTTCACATTTCTGAGTTGATCCCACATGGAATTCAACAAATGAAGGCTCTTCAAGAAGCAATCATTGCAAGTCAAACTGAGAAGCCTTTCGGACGACCTGACTTTGATAGAATGTGGGGAGAATACGATGTAGGTTCCCCTCGAGATCTCCCCCCCCAAAGAATGATCGCGTTGATAATTTTCAAACAGTGTCTTATTGAGAGCCCTTGTTATCTTGGTGAGAGCGGTGTGAAAACTTACCTCCAAGATCCAGCTGTTAAGTTCATCTTAACGGAACGAAGTCCAGAATCATTCAGCAAATCCATTGCTGGATCGCTTGGGGCATACAATTACAAATTGAGCTGTTTCCCACTGTCGGTCGCCAAATTCTTCGACAGCTTCATCTGGGAACTTTCGGCACTGTTCAGACTCATGACTCTGAGATGGACAAAGGGTCTTATTGATCCTAGAGACCCTGCCTATAGAGTTGCGCTGGAAAAGAGCTATGTGGAATAGTAAGTCGAAGTTCCCATGTCGGCCAAAAATTCGTGGAGCTTATTTTTTTCTTTTACAGTATGACAACTATCAAAGCCCTTGTTCCCCCAGAAAGATTGCTAGTTTTAAGTCTAGAGAAAGGTTTTGGTTGGGAAGAGATTTGCACATTCCTGGATTGTGATATTCCTGATTCTCTTTATCCAAGAATTAATTCAATGAGCGAATTCCACGAAGCCGCAGAGATGATTGTTGCGCCGGGAGTAAGAAAGGCCACAACTATTTTAGCATCTTCTGCGGCGGGGATAATAGGTGTTCTCGCGTGGTATTTTTCAGACCTTTGGCTGAAGAGGTCATGAGATTGTGAATAGTCCAGTCCTTGCTGGCTTGGCAACTTGTATATCAGACTTCCCGTATCTATCTAGAATCAAACCCCTGGATTCGAACACTTAAAAGGAGGTTTATTCAAAGGATTGCGAACTAAGATACCATATGCATGACTTGCTGTGAAGTTAAATTTACAGGAAGAGATCGTGCGCGGGTTGACCCTTAACCAGAGAGGGGTTACCTTGCATTATCGTCGGACCCGTAAACCTTATCAAAAAACCCATTGTTAAGCCACGTTATCCTAGAGACATGGTTCCACTATGAACACTCGGCTTTTCCCCAGAAGTGCTGACCCTCCTCAGCTTGTTCTTTTTCAACAATTGATTTCACTTGAATCTAACCACCAACTTCGACAAGAATTACCATGGCTGCCTCGGTCACCCAGCCCAGGGATGTCACGACCGAAATTAATTATTTCCACGACACAGGACAAGAAATGGTGCCTATGGTAATTGGAGGTCCAACTTTACCAAAACCACAACCTAAAATCCCTACAAAAGTAGTGATAGCCGATGTCACAGGTCAAGAAGATAAATACACACTGGACAAGCAGGGTTTCCAGTATGTTCAGCACAAAACACGTCTCGAGAATTTCGACGATGATGATGAAATTCGAAAGCTTCACTACCCAGAAATGGAAGAACTGATACGAGGAGTGCTCCAAGAAACGAAAGACATGTAAGGGTTCAAGCAGCTAACCCTTTCGATTTTTTCATCTACTAATCACCGATCCTTTCAAAAAGGCCTCCACCATCTAGCGTTCATATTCTCACTCACATCATTCGTCGAAGCCGCGAGGAAGGGGACCCAGTTACTCCCGTGTAGGTTATCTTGACTTCCCTTCCTCCCCCTATACACTGCTCCAACGACGAAACAAATGCTAATTTGACTCAGTGGACGGCCCCTCTATGGAGTGCATGTTGATCAAAGTTTTGCAGCATCCAAAGGTGTTGCAGAACGATTTTTGGGGGATCGTGCCGAAGAATTACTCAAGAAACCACGTTACCAGATTGTGAATGTATGCGGTTTCACTCTCAGTGTTCTCTTTGAATCAAATTAACACTGTGCACAGACTTGGCGACCACTCTTCCCAGTCACCAAAGACCCTTTCGCTGTGTCAGATGCAAGATCAGTCCCCGATTCCGATTTGGTGTTTGTGCCAGTTGTATTCCCAACTCACAATACTGAGGCCATTGAAGTACGGCCTTCAGCGGATCACTCACACAAGTGGTATTACAAGCAAAATCAAAAACCTACCGACGTGCTTTTTTTTATGCAAGTGGATTCCAGTGAGAGATCTGGCGTTGCTCGACGAGTTCCACATTGTGCTTTCAACGATACGAGTTTGCCCGAGGGGACGAACGCCGAATCCAGAGCAAGCATCGAGGTCAGAGCTTTAGTTTTTTACGATTCAGAAGTTTGAATGTAGTTCAGAAGGGTAATTTCTTTGGAATCTAGTCATTGAATTGTACTTTTATATGGCCTTGTCGCTTCTTTTCATTATGAATTGGACAAGTGCCGAAGGAAACGGGAGTGGATTTATGGGCCAAGCACCCTCTGAGAACCTTTTAAGTTTTACGGTATATTTCACGGAAATTAAATGCCGACAATTTTCAACTGAGTACAAGTGCAAACCTAGCACTGACCTATCTAAGAAATAGGTGGAAGGCATTTTCAAGAGTTTCGTAAATTGAAAAGCTTTTTTTGAAGCGCGATTAACATGGCCCTAAAAAGGGGGCAGATTTTGAGACGCATGTAAAATGTCACAGAGCCAAGTGACTCTCAACAACTTATGGATAATTTATATAAAAATAGTTCGATAACTTGACCGGTAATAATTATTTACAAAATCCCTAATCTGTAGGGTCATACATCATCAGTACGGTAACTTTATTATGTTGCACCAACGATGACATGCAAGTGCAAGCTCCACCGCCGCTCTTCGCTACTCACTTTGAGACATTTGTTTACTAGGTAAACCGGCGGATGCTACCTCCAATGAAGCTCAAATACGGTTAGCCCAAAGTGAATTGTGATAGAATTTCAAATGCGACTCGAGAATTTTCCAATGTTTTCTTCCCAGAGGTTTACACAACTTCTCAGCACGTCGTCGTCGAAGTCAAGATGATGTTCTCTCTCGCATGCAGTTTCCCGTGGGGTAATTGACCCGAAATTCGATCAAGGATCGAATTTGTAAGATTTCCCCAAGGGAAAGCTGCGTATAACCCGTAGCTCCTCGCGCATATGGCGCTTCCCAATAATCACATCTCTGGGAAAATCGAGCCAACCAGACAGGGCGGCGTAGATGATTCTTTTGTTGTATGTCGCGAAGGCACAATGTGTCGATTACCCTATGATAGGATACCCACCGTTCCCGTCGTTACCAAGAAGAGAGCTCCCCAGGATCTTCTCTGCTTCCGACATGCGGAGAAATGTCGACCGAAGTTATGTCTTTGCTCATATGTCTGTGTCTGTTGTCAACGGGAGAATACCTCCCTACGTCATCAAATGTTATTGTTGGCGGTGCAGGTTTGTTTGGATGCAGATGGGAATTTTGTGGTGTGGCAAACATGAGAGATCCATATCTCAACACTCACTGCAAGTACTGATTACTTTTTTGCCTCTCAATAATGGGAATGAGCCAGATTGTATGTCAGGGGAGTCTCGATGTTCCTTTTCTATCTATGGATATATATATATATACATATATCGAGCGTTATTTTATTATTTGAACTCGGTTCTTCAGCTTGAAATTCAAAGATTGAAAGCTTGCGCTTTGCTTGTAGAGTGATAGGGAGAGATAAGGAGTGATTCCATTTACGGTATTCCTTAGGGTGCTACTAGTCCTCCCGAGCATCAAGCTACGGGTAGTGTACCCGCTGTCCCAAAACCCTGATCCCGTCCCCAAGCATTGCATGGGAAACTGCCAATTCGTTCGGGAAATCTGCCTTTGACACTCCCAAATGTCCCTAGTGGCGGCCCGATTCGATGAAAAAGGGGTGGTGTGTTAAGAGGAAATTCCCCTTTCGAGGGACGAGACGAGTAGACTACGTACCAGTCTTTACCAGGTCCATCTCTCTCTCCCCAAATCGCCCAGGGAAGATTTTTAAACGACCAACAGCAAGAGGATATGGGAGCGATGAGCTTTGCGACAGTGCCAAAGTGGCAGAGGCACCAGGAGAAGCTCCAATTCTCATTCGCAGCACCCGAGCAGCAACAGGGGGAACTGCAGCCTTTACCGGAATATCTGCTGGATAAATCTTCCATCAAGATGCTCACTCGCTCAGAGCGGGCAGACCAGACGCAAGAAGGTACCTAGGTAGGTCGAGGAGCTGCAACTCATCGTTGAGGAGAAGGGGAAGGGAAAGGGGCCGGAAGCGATCGATGTGATGTGCCACCGCTTCTGCAATTCCTTCTCCATTCGGGTGGTTGCAGCTATTAGGACCGAAGCCATCAACCTGACCCTTCCACTTCCTCGCCTCCTAGTCTATAAGAAGGGTTACCTAGGGGTAAGATGTCCGATTTCCCTTACACATACCTAGGTAGCTAGGTAGCTGACGGGTGAGGTGTTTGCATCTCTGCGCTCTACCAGCAATGCCGTCCAGCAAGAGATATCCCATCACGTCCTTTGTCTGCCAGCAGTGTTCTCGACAACTTAGCTCAAGATGTGCGCTTAACCGCCACAGGGCGGAACAGCACCATCCTCCGAAGCGATGCGGTGTTGACAACTGCAATTATTCTCACAAGCGGCCGCACAATCTGCGCAGTCACAAGAAGCAGAAGCACTTTAGGAGAAAGAGTAAAGCGAAACCCCTCATCAACAAATGTTTACTAATAGAAGGAGCTTCACATCATCCCAACATCCTCCCGGCCCTGGCGCAACATGGGCAACAATATGGCCATGCTCACAGTAAGCAGCATCTGCATCTCGATAAATCACACCAGAGACTTCCCTTTAATCGCTTCAACACAGTGTCGCTTGCAGATAAAACCCAACCGAGTCTGCATAATATCGAGCACAGAGACCACAGTCTGGTTTTGGGTGTGATAGTGAGTCTTCTCTCTCTCCCGGCTCTTGTTTTCCATTTCCCCTTGTTTTACGAGGACCAAGACACTGCATTCTCCTAAGGCAGCTTTGCCTTCCTCCCCATTATCCCTCAGACTTACTTCTAGAAATGACAATACTGACTCGGATATTTTCCACAGCCACCCACACAGCATGATGCTGCCAGCTCCTCCAACACTCCCCCGATACGTTTAGGGACTTCACCCTACAATCCCTCGCACTGCCCTCCCTCCAGCGAGCCCTCCAACAATCACACGAATGCCCATTTTTCCCATGCTGGTTATAATGGTGAGCCGTATACAACTTGGTCAGGGTGGTCAGTTTTTTCTCCGTGTGCGTGGTACGGCCAAGAAGGCCTTGTTGGATTCAAGAATGTTGGGGTTGGGGATGCTGTTACCACGATCCCCGAGTGCTTCTGTGGCATAGGGTTGGATGGGCAGTCTGTGCTCTGTGCAAGCTGTTCAACAGGTCACGGCTTTGGGTTTTAGAAGCTGGTTGGGCTACGGGGATAGCAAGAATTCAAATACCATGAGGACCTCAGGAGTGTCGAAGACCAATCATGCACAGAGTGAACTTCTCCTCTAGCAAGTGGTATAAGCAACTAGGACAACAAAAATAAACGTATGCATTAAGGAAGTGCTCCAGGTTTATTTGTACGGTGGTTTGGATTTGTTGCTTCTTCCCCCAAGCTGCCGATCTCAACCCTTTGGTGATTTGGTGGCTTAGGAAAACCCCTTCGAAAAGCCGGTTGTCGCTAAACTACCACTTTCTCAAGCTGAAACTTTGCGTCGTGGGGGAAGGTAGGTTATTGTTCTACGGAAGCGCTTCCCGTATATTATCAATTGTGAAAGTGAAAATCCATTCGAGTCGTCCCATTTGCAGAAAATCAACCAAAAACTTGAAGAGGTCAACAACAAGCCCCAGCCAAGCCCTCTTCTAATGATACAGGTAGTGGGCTCCTTCAATAAATCTCCACTTCTCAATGTTTGTACTCGTCCACACTAAATCTGGGCTTTTCTTGTAGTTGTTACTTGGAAACTACAAGATGGCGAAGCTTTTTTTTTACACCCTATCCGAAACCTCGATTTTCCCCTTGCTATCCCTTTCTCACAATCAAAGTGAGACGCATTCATACCATTTTAATCAGAGTTCTTACTTTTTAGAGATTCCTCTACTAGACTGTATCTAATCTTGAGGAGTCTAGTGAAAAGACGGATGATTTAAGGAGGAAAAGAGTTGGTACTTTAGATGGCTCATTAATATATTTCTATGCCCTTCTAAATACTGTGACGGCTGTCGAATCCGGCGCTGTATTGTAGAATACTTGTGCTTCTATTATTATTTCAAATCCTCTAGATAAAAAACGGATAGTTTCTTTGAATCTTTATGGCAGAAAAGGATTGATTTTGCTAAGTTAATTGGTTAGAGGAGCGGAGTAGAGGTATTCATTCTCCTATCAACGTTATGAAGCTCTTTTCTTTATCAAAGGTTAGTGTATACGAACTTACGAAGTCCAACACACTCACTTGAAATAGAGGATTATTAGGATATAAATAACTAAACTAATTTACATCTGCTTAGCTTTCTTACTTTCGATACTGTTCTCGATTATACCTATTTAGAGTAAGAAACAGTCTTTCTAATTAATAATATCGTTGATATACTGAGTATTATTCTAAGACTCTATACTTTCAAAATTATCTTTATATTACTTAACTAAACTGGTAGTCGGACTAGCTCGACTTTCAACTAATAGTATATAGGGGTGGTATAATAAACATATTCCAGATTGTATAAGTACGAAATACCCAGGTACTTAAGTAGTATTATATATAGTATATAAACCTATAATTCTAGCCACAAATTTACTAACAAAAGAGTAACAATCTTTGATTCTAAGCTCTATATACCTTTTCTACTTGTTTTTTCGCTCTCTTCTTTCTTTTTTCTTTATTCTCTTCGCTCTACTAGCTACATAGCTTCCAACGCTACTCTTAATTCCTGGTCCGACCTATACTACTTAAGTAGTGCTCAGAGTAGTAGCTACTACTCTCTGCTCTACTTGCTTTTTAGGTCAATTTCGCTAAAACACTAGGAATAAATGATAGGTATATATTTATTAAGTACCACGTACTAAACCCTGCCTGCTTACCTTACAATCTCACAAAAAGCGAGAGCAAAGTCACAAGGTGATGTACATATAAAGATATAAGTTTCAAGAAATTAGATTACATACAAAAAATACACATCCCCAATCTCTCATCTGTAAAAATAAAAACTAAATTCAGCGCAAATGACAAAGGAGAAAGATAAAAAGAGAGTGGGTATAAATCGCAACCATAAGTCTCGCGTAACCTCAACCACCAAGGGTATCAAAAAAAGCTTCTTCTCTTCTTTCCAATCTAACTCGCTTTTCGCCGGCCTTTCAATATACAAGCACGCCCTCCTTTTCGTTCCTCCGCGCTATCCAACAAACAAACACATCGTTCTTCCCCTTCAACAACAGAATAAACAAAAGAAAACATCCTCCCCTTCTATCGTCTGGACGAACCATATAAACTACCATCCCCCGTAACCTCACTCTCATCATCGTCATAAAATCCCGCATCACTAAAGTCTTCTGTAGCTCTGGCATCCTGGTCATAACTACTCTGTCGCATCATAGGCGGTGTACTCGGTACACCACTCATACCGGACCCCAGCTCCTCGCTTCCAAGACCCAATCCATTTCCTCCCTTCCTGGGACTGCTTCTTGCTGACGAGATAGGCTGAACAGACTGGTTCGTATTTTGTCTTGGTCGCGGACGAGAAGCTGGGCGGTTGGCAAGTTGTTCCCGTGTAAATCGTTGGCCTGTACTCCCGAAGGCTGATGGTTGCTGTTGCTGCTGTCCTCGTGAAGAGGATGCACTGCTTAGATCTTGACGTGCGGCAGCAGCGGCGGGTGGCGTCATAAGTCCACTCAAGAAACCAGGACTGTTGTTGCGGTTACTCGGTGTAGTAGAACCACTTCCTCGAGCTTGTGCGGTAGTTGTATCTCGAGACTTGCGCCAGTTACCCCAAGCAGCTGCCAGCGGCCCAACAGCTTGAGCTACACGTGGGCTTGCGGCATCGCGAAGGCTTGCAGCGATGTTGGGCAAATTGAGGGCTGAACCGCCGTTCATAGCTCTTTCGCGTTCTTGTTCTTCCATCTGCAAGTTGGCGCTGAGACGAATAGCAGCGTCCTTGATGGCATCAGGATCGTATTGATCAGTACTCAAAGTACTGACGATATCCTGCAAATCGCCCTTGCGAACGGAAAGTAGTTCTCGGAGCCACATGATCTCATCATCTCTCTTGGTAATCTTTGTCGCGGCATCTGGGTCTACGGATGATAACGTGGATTCGAGTTTTTCGATGGTCTGCTCGCGGTCTTGGAGTTGTTCTTGCAGGACCATGATGCTTTCTCGGAGGGCTTGTGGGGAGATCTTCTCTGGTAGGTTGTTGGCGCGAGAGCCTGAGTGGGAGGTTGTCCCAGAGGTGCTCTGCATAACGGATGCTGCGCCTGCTGAACGGGCTGCTTTGACAGCGGCGTTTGCGGCTTGAGATGCGATTTCGAGTTTTTCTTCGAGATGGAGGACGCGATCTTGGAGGTGCTCAGTCTTAGCCCCCGATAATGAGAGACGTTCGAGAAGATGTTGTTCTCCTCTCTGCGCATCTTCAATTGTATTTCCAAGTGCTCGTTCATGTTGAGCTTGGAGATCTTCCAAAACATCAGCGTGCTTTTGAATCAAATCATTGATGGCAGAAGTCTTGGTGTTATTCGCCTCCTCGAGTAGCATCTCGTGTTTCTCCTTTGCTGTATCGGCGTCCAGACGAACTTGATCGATTTCTGCCCGGAGTTTGAGGACTTGATTCTCGAGATCTTCGCGTACGACATTAACCTGGTTATTAGCAGACTCAATCTCGGCTTGCATATAATGTCTCGTTCTCTGAACTTCGCTGAGTCCCGACTCTCTCGCCTCTTCGAATTCGCGTTGATAACGCAGAGCATCTTTTTGAGCTTTATGACTTTCCTCACGAAGCTCGGCGACAGTGACCTCCAACTTTTTAATATCACTCACAGCCCGCATGCCCTCGCGCTCACCACCTTCCAGACGCTCAATTTCCAGTTCCAGCCGTTCCCGGGTACGAGCTTCGGCCTGGAGTTTCGCGTCGAGGACCTCCTGTCGAGCAATAAGTTCCTGTTCCTTCTTGGCTCGCTTGCTGTTTTCTTCGGATATCTCGCGGGCAGCACGGCCAATGTCCTCCTGCAAACTAATTAATTTTCCGCGCATGCTTTCTCGGACCCGGATACTTTCCTCCATCTGAGTCCGCAAGCTATCGATGGTCCTCCGTAATTCCTTGTTCGTCTCATTGGCCTGCTCGGCGTCCTCATTGTGGCGCTTGGCTGCCTCCACGGCGCGCTCGGCTTCGATTTGCCAGTGTTGGGATTCTTGTCTGCAATGTTGGAGTTCACCCTCCGTGACATTGAGACGGGTCTGTAGGTCCAGTTGGGATTTCTGGGCATTGCTTTGGCCGGCCTCGAGAAGGGCAATTCGCATCGTGGTTTTGGCTCTGGATTCCTCGACGCTTCTTACCTTTTGGTCGCGTTCGTCTACGATTTCACGGATCTTGATTTCGCGCTCATCCATGGCTTCACGGAGACGAACTTCCTCCTCAGAGGAGATCCTAAGAAGTCTTTGTACCTCAGCCAGACGATCCTCAGCAGCACGTCGGTTGATGATTTCGGATTCTGCGTTGTCCATTGAGCTACGAAGTCTTTCTTCCAGCTCAGCAACTCGGGCCTTTGCATCTGTTTCTCTCTGTGCAGCGGCGGCACCAAAGAGTGGTTTGGATTCTGCAACGCGGAGTTGTTCCTCGAGATGGGCGATCTTGGCTTTCTGCTCTGCGTCTCTGGTGATGGCTGCTTCATCAAAGACTGGTTTCGACCCGACAGCTTGAAGTTGTTCTTCGAGACTGGTGATTCTGGCACGTTGCTCGGCTTCCCTTGCGATAGCAGCCTCATCCATGACAGGAGCAGCAGGCATACGTCTCTCAACAGCCTCCTCAACAACATTTCTCAGATCCTCTCCACGTAGATCCAAGCGCATAGATTGGCCAAACTGTTCCCTCATTTCCTCCAACATCTGAAGGATGTTGCGGGAATCAGAAGCAACATGGTGAGTTGCAGTAGCCGGTCTCGAAGAAGAATGAGTATTCAACGCCTCAAGCATAACCCCCCTCATCTTCTCCAACTTCTTATCCCGTTTAGGACTATGAGAGCGTCTCGGCTCATCGTCATCCTCATCATCAGCATCACTGAGCGCACCCGAGACACTTCTTCGTTCCCTGCGACTCGATGGCGCCCTCGTAGCCATCATCTCCAACGAAACCTGGATTCCCTCGAGTGTTCGTTCCAGAGGATCCAGTCGCTCCGCCAAAAGCCCACCAACAAGATCATTAACATGATTATCAAAGAATCTCGCTCGTGGCTGAAGTTTCGCCTCCTCCGACTCGCTAAGGACGTCATTCCAGTCACTCGCCGCCGTACTACCACGCCTATTAAGACGATGAATGGGAGAGGGTGACACGAAAGGCATTGTAGTCTGCAAATTATCGCCCAAAAATGGATCATGCGCATACTCATCCGGTCGTCCAGGTGGTAAAGTCATAAACCTCCCTGGACTAGGACTGGGAGCATCGCTACGCATAACATTATTTGGTTGAAGTCTTATAGGTGAAGATTCCACGGCGGGCATCTCAATACCCCGCGTGGGACTTAGTTGCGGCCACGTGGGCGAGCTCTGAATAGGAGCAGACGCCATTTCGGAATCATTGATATGCCGCATCACAGCGTCAATCTCCTCAAACGTGTCAGCCGAGTAGTTAGGAGGACTCTCCAGCGGCAGCGCGGCCTGGAAATCCGTGCGCTCTGGGGAATCCAGATGGTCGTCATCTCCAGAGCCAGTCGATTGAGGAGGGGTAGGACTTTTTGCATAGCGGGAGGCGGACAGACCCATTGTGGGGAGACTTGGCGGGGGGACTGATGCAGGAAGTGCTTCTGCGGGTTGTCCGAACGTAAAGTTAAAGGCTCCCGGTCTGAACTCGAAGGGTTTTGCGGTGGCAGATAAAGACGAGTTACTCTTCTTGTGACCTTTGGAAGTAGGTTTGGAGAATGTTTCCTCCTCTGGTTCGATAACTTCTCCCTCTTCCATTTCTTCCTCTTCAACAGGAGAAATTTCCTCGTCCTCTTCGTTCGCGAGGAATCCATAAGCTGGAAGGCCCGACCCATATCTACGCGAGGTGAATGGTCTGGCAGCATTAAATTCTTCAGCCTGCTTCTGTTCACGAAACTCGAAAGGCGCCACATCTCTATGACTGCGTTCCGGCGAATTGCCAAACATCTCAGACTCATTATTGGCCGGTGTAACAGGCGATACCATCGAATCATCAGCCGGCGCAGAATTCTCTTTATCCCCCGGCTTCTCCATAGCCATAAGATTATCCTTAGGCGGTGATTGCTCTCTCGAAGTCTCACCCAGAGGCATGCTAGGCTCAGCAAACAGCGGGATCGAATCGCTATCAGCCTTTTCGCCTCTGGCCCTCTTATTACGAAGCTCACTTCGATCGATACGACCATCTTTGCCTTCGTTGACCTCTTCTTCGGCGTCACTAGAGTGACTACTATCTGGTCGAATGATAGGAATAGCCTTTGATTTTTTTGGTTGCTTCTTAATTCCAATCGTACTAAGATCAATATTTCCAAAGATCGAGCTTCTGGGTTCCTCACTCCCCGATGCACCACTTCCCATAGAATCAGAGAAGTTGCCCTTCAATGGCGTGAAAGCCGGGGCATCAGGTCGGAAACTTGGTCCAGAGGCTGAGAAACTGAATTCGCTCTGCCCAGGATTGAATGGAGGAGCTGCAACATTGATCTTCCCACCTCCAATAGAATGATGGCTAAAATGGTTGGAGGCTGCAGAAGCTGGAGGAGCAAAGGCAGTGGAGGCGTTCATTGGTGGAGGCTGGAAACTATTTCTACCATTCAAGGAAAATTGATTCTGCGAGAAGGTGCTGGAAGGGTTGAAAGTAAACTCCTTTGCAGCGACATTAAGCATCGATGGTTTCGAGCTGTGACCAGCACGCTTCCCAGGTTCCTTGACAGAAGGTTCAGGAACCGCCCATGGATTGCTAGAATTGGAGAATGATTTGCCGTGGCCACTAGCAGAAGTGATGTTACTTGGAATCGGCGTTCCCAAATTACTAGGATTCGTCTCAATATCCGACAACTCGATCTTCGAATCTCTATTCCTCGGCTTAGACTCTGCTGCGCTCAAAATATCCTCGCTATCCTGGAATGGCTGTTGGGAAAGTGAGTGACCACGAGTGTGTGGTTGAGGGTGATGCAAAATCGGTCCCTCCTCAGAATTATTATTGATGGCAAAGCGTGAAGAACCTAGACCTCGTGAAATAACAGAAGGTTTGCGGGCATGCACTGGCTCTTCAAAACGGGTCTCCTTATCTCCGTGATCAGAGTGAGGACTATAATCTTCATGCTCGAGTTGACGTTGGAATTGCTCCTCCAAATGGTACTCGGCATCATCGATTTCTTTTTGCAAACTGGCACTGGGGTTGTGCTTTATTTGTCGTGCCTCGGGTGTCTTGGATGGACTTTTGGATTCAACAACCTCATCATCCTCACGCAACTCTTGAAGACGAGGAGATGCTCTAGCACCACCTTGCAATTGCAATTGTTGCTGATGATGAAGTTGGTTTTGAAGTAGTTGTTGGCGTTGTTGCATTTGGCCCATGACATCACCAGGTGGAAAGTAGCCGTCTTGAGAGAAAGGGGAGGTTGGTGACATGATTGATCCTAAATTGTGCATGGACGGTGAACCACCCCGCGAGTGTCCTTGTTGGTATAGAGCCTGTTGTGGAGACCAAACTCCAGGGGACTGTGCTTTTGGGTACTGGAAAGGTGACCCAAATGGATGTTCTCCAGGACTAAATGATACAGATTGATGTCTTGGATTGTTGAATTTTCCTTGCAAATGCGCGTGCATGGACGCTGGTGAAGCAATTGAGCCTGGGTTCGAACTTTGACTTGTAGAAAGTCCGTTACCACCCATCAAAACTGGAGAAAACGGATTTTGATGATGGCCCATATGATTGCTGGAAGCTGATGATGTAGGCAAAGGTGGCGAGAAAGGCAGAGGTGGGTATTGCATGGAAGCTTGTCTGCTCATGTTGGAAATCGCTGGAGATTTTGTGGGTGGTGGAGGGGGGTCGTCGTCTCCTAAAGATACACCTAGCGCCCGAAGCTTGGCTTCTTGGAGCCCGGCTACATACGCATCCCATTCTACGCTAATGTATTAGTATGATAAATATGACGGAAATATCGTAGATTGTTAAGTCAGGCAAGATAGAATATATGTGGCAGTGTGGAAGATGGATGGGATCTTAGTAAGAAATTATGAGGCATCAGGCCACAAAATTCATGCAAGGAGTATTAAATTCCTTGAATAAATACCACCGTTCACTTTACCATTGACGAAAGAATATTAAAAAATACGTTGGTTCTTACCTCTTCTATCCGGTATGCTGACATTGAAAGATTTTTGTTCTCTCTCCTGAATTACGTCCGTCACAATTGGCCAAATGTTGCAACTCTGACCCAAAGCTGCTTGCTCGCCATTAAAGTCTTCTGCGTGGCCCAGGTTGAACCCGGTGGTATCGTAACCAAGCTGTTCCCACTGTTCTAGCATTGCTTCGACTTGTTTCGGTGTCATGGGTGAAGGCGCCTTGCCATTTGTACCGCGTTCGTTATCCCATGGCAGTAAAACCATGATATTCTTGCCCTTCCATGGCACTTTCTTCTTCAGTCGCGGTGGTTGGGGTGCTGGTGATGGTGCCATTTGGACTCTAGCAGCTGCATCCAAAGTTGGCTCATCCTTTTCTGGCAGTGGAGGTGGTCTCTCGTAAACGGGAGTTGCTCCCTCTTCGCCAGAGGCTACGTTCCCCATTTCTCCCGACATGCTTGGGGCTCCAATTTCTGAAAATTCTGCCTGCGTCAGAGTCTCCGTACTTGTATTTCTATGATGTGCGTGGTTTGCTCTGCGCAATTCCTCTCGAATTTCCAAGAATCTCTTAAGAGTCGGGGTTTGCGGATCGGGATCGACGTCCTCTGCTAACCAGTTCTCTCCCCCTGAGATGGATCCGCTCAGTGAAGAGTGTTCACTATCTCCGGCGTCGTCACTAAGCCAATTGTTCCTCTCTGCAGCTTCACCTCCGGTGTGTTGGCGAATCCAATCTTCCGTCAATCCTCTGGCCGGTCGACGAGCTCGATTTGCGAGGACAGTGGCGCTGATGAGGCCGTCGTGTGAAACAAAATCGGCTTCCGTTCTAGTCCTGTGGAAGTTGGGAGCGGGCCGCAGGTAAGGGGTGTGAAACTCGAGATGGCGAACTGAAGAATCCTCGGATCGTTCACTTCCACTGTACGTGTGGCGGTGGGAGCGCGTGCGGTGGGAAGTGCCGGCAGGACGTTGATATGGGGATCCCCAGCTGGCGGTATAATATTGACTGTGGCTACTGCTGTTGCTACGATGAGTGCGTGCAACGGACGGTGGGGTGGTGTTCAAAGCCTCGAATGTGCGTCCGCTGAAAGTTGGCGCTGGTAGAGGGGGGATTAACGGTGATGAACCTGCTTCAGCTGTGGAGGTGGTCGAGAAAGCTGGGGAATGC
Source organism: Hymenoscyphus scutula (assembly GCA_001399465.1). Lineage (NCBI taxonomy): Eukaryota > Fungi > Ascomycota > Leotiomycetes > Helotiales > Helotiaceae > Hymenoscyphus > Hymenoscyphus scutula. The sequence goes on along the minus strand of LKTO01000262.1, from coordinate 5,520 downwards.
GAGCGAGTGGGAGGTGTGCGTGTTCGTTCAGCAAAGTTCAAAGCAATTATAGGAGGGCGAGGTAGCGTTGGTAGTTCGAGGTCAAGGGGTCCGTCCTCTGCCGCCGCAGCAGGAGGAGGTGAGGAAGGCAAAGAAGACGTTTTCTGGATATTTGCTAGTGTTGCACGTTGCATATTAGCATTGAATGCAGCCATATCAGAGAGGAAGGTTAGGTAGGTAGGTAGTGGTGGGATAATATAAACGTCACTTTTCTTTTTTAGTAGAGTGTTCACTTACCCCAACGAGACCAGCGCAGACTTTCCTAGTCTGCTACTGTGTCTCTAGTGATACCTGCCCGAAGCCTGTTCAAGACTACCCGAGTAACCGTCGAGAAGGGCGCACAAAGATGGAATGGATATTATTATCTATGGATGGATCGTCGGGGGGTGGTCGCGAAGATAATTTTGGTGCAAGTTGTCGCGAACGCGTTCCAGGGGCAACAAATCCTGGGGGGGGAGAGGAGCAAAAAGATGAGAGAAGGTGCCAGATAATAATTAATAATAAAAGAATGACAGATGCATAACGCAAAGAGGCAGAAGCAGAGTAGAAGCAGAAACTGGCGACATGTGCAAGATTGAAAGCATACACTTATACTGGGACTTCTTCTCAGCCAAGCGGTGGGCGATCGTGTCGAGATGGTGATGGAGGAGGAGTAGGAGGAGGAGAGGAGGAGATTCAACAATCAGCTCTACTTGGATGGGCTTGCATTCGTTAGGTGCGTCAGGTCCGCTGGCTCGAGAAATAAAAACGGTTCCTTGGGAGCTGGGATCACGCTTCAGGCTTAGATTGGTTCGTCGTGGTGGGCCAAATTGGGGACCCTGGCGGGGGCAAAGACCATCAAAATTGTTCAATGCAATCAAATAAGTCAAATTAGTACAAGTAAAGTATGCCCCTTTTCCTTCCTCTAGAATGCCGAATCTACCCAGAGTTTTTCACAACAATTCAGTCTGTTTGTCGAGCCCAGGTGTCTGCTTGTTTGCACTTACGCGAACACGATGGGTCCCATGGCCCACAACCTGGGAATTTTGCTTAAAGAAGCCTTTGAACCTGGAAGTCATACAATTATGTTGGGCTTGGTGTGGTAAAGTTCTGTGTAGAGTGAAGAGGTGGCTTCAACTTGGAAGGGGAAAGGGTGCGGAGAATAAAATCTGTAATTGCTTGTCTCGGTCCTCGGATGTGATTCGTCCTCACGAGTATCGGGGAAATGATCCACCTCCCCAGATCAAATTGTCCACTGTTTTAAACACTCAAAGGATGAGGAAAAGAGACCAGTTGAATCGTGTTATCATTCGACCAATTCAGCCCAAATTCCTACTCCCTTTCAATGCAAATCCATTAAATGCCACGACGACAAAAAGTATGCCGTATATCAAACCCCGGCCTATCTATACAGAGTCGAACTAGAAGTACAATCTTCAATTCGTCTTCAAAAAAGCCCCCGGATTCCAAATTCCCTCGTTGCCATGCTGTACACTTCATGTCGTGCATCATTCTCTCTCATTCTCTATTCCAATGTAAATCATTCTCCATCCAGGTTTCGAATAAAACAACCTCCAAAATTTAATCTTGAGTAACAGCAGCGGTCTTCTTCGCCGAGTACATGCGGAATTGCACGAAAATAGTGACATCTTCCACCATTGTCCCAAGGGATCCGATGAGCCATGGAAGATTGGTGTAGAGGTAATCTTTTTCGAGCGAGTGGAAGAGGATACTTGCTCCTTGGGTGGCATTTCCCATCAAGGCTAGGATAAAGAAGAGCAAGGCGAGACCTATCTTATGTCAATATTTGTGATGGATTTCAGGGTGGGACAAAATAATCCATCCTACCTTCACAAGATTTATCTCTGTAATTCTTCAAAATCTGGGGAATTCGAGCTCTGAAGGATTATTAGCAAAGGCTTAGGATGGAGAAAGAAAGAGGAATACTTACCCAAGATAACAAACAGCACTAATATACCCCAGAATCGACGCCCCAGCAGGACTCTCCGTCACAGCAGGCACATCATCAGTAGGAGCAGGAACCCAAACACCAGATTGCCACGCAATAGCCCACCCCGCAACCCCAACAACAACAACCGCCAAAATGGTAAAAACATTCTTTTTAAACAGGCCCTCCTCTTCCAACCCTTCTTCCGCAATATTTTCGAGAATATTGCTTCTTCGACTATTCGTGCTGACAGTCGATAAACGACGTTGGTGGGACCCAGGTAAGCCCGTTGAGTCACTGCTTCGTCGTCTGCTGAGAAGTGGCTCTTCTTCGGTTTCTATTACCGGGGCTATGGATTCTTTCCTCTCGCGTGCATTCTTGGTGCGGTAGTAGAGCACTTGGGTTATTAGGACTGTGTCTGCGATGCAAAAGTAGATTGCGAGTGCGATCATTGTTGGGACCAGTCCTGCCCATGCGGCACCTAGGTATTGTTAACACGTGATCTTTCAAAACGGGCGATTTGCGATGGATATGACGAGTTGATAAGGGGTTTTGAGTAAGGGATATTGATCTCCTCCACCCAGATCGAAAGTGGAATTCGGTGGAGGAGAGAAGAGGGGAAGTATACCTGCTAAATTGGTGATATCTCCAACCATCCATACGAGTAAGAAGGCGAGTGAGATCCCTTCAGCACTCCCAGTCTTGTAATTCAATATTAATTGCGGTACCTAAACAACCATCAGCATGGTTTCTCTTCAAAGGGAGAATATATCTTCATTATCATTCGATCAAACTCACCAGCAAAAACATCCAGGTAGCTAAGCTGACACTGCCAAAGATTCCTGATAAGGCCTCCTGGACGGTCAACTCCTTCGATAAGGCTCCAACGCTGGCGGAAATGAAAGAAGCCATGACGATAATCTGGACAATATGAAAAGGAGAAGAAGAGAGGGGAGAGGTGGAGGATGGGAGGTTGAAATAGAGGACTCGGGATCTCGTCTTGTGAATCCCTTGTCTTGAATAGACTGCGAGTGATTGGCTGTGTTGATTCAAAACTCTGCACAACCTAAGAGAAAAGTGTGACCGCACCGCTCCGCTGCACCTGGCAAGATAAGGTTTAGCGTCGCCAAGATAAGCGCTTCCGGCGGCTATCCTTTCTTCGGACCGGGTATCGGATGAGCTACGTGGTACCGAAGGTATCGAAGCCATCCTTGCTAGCTACCTATGAATTGATCCAAACATGCCGCGTTTGACGACATTCACCATGTCGGCCCTCGATGCTGTTGCGTGTGCAACTCCCTTAGAAATCACTCCGAATTCTTCCTCGGGTCAGCATAACCTTGTCATCCACGTCCTTTCTGTACATAGGTTGTCGAGTACATTTGTGCTACCGGAGATCCTAGCCGTACAAACACTCCCTTGACATAACATATTAATACGATGGACGACAAGCACCATATCCTCGTCCTAGGCGGATCCGGAATTTGCGGTCTTATCTTCACACAAGCAGCTCTGGAGGTAGGCCATCTACTCACTCTCTACGTCCGTACCCCATCCAAGATTCCCGCCGAGCTCTCTGCAAACACCAATTTAAATGTAATTCAAGGCGAATTGGGCGATGTCGAGGGTTTGAAGAAGGCAGCGGAGTGTGGAGCAGATATATTTGTCTCTCTTGCAGGTCCGACGTTGGGGAAGAGGGAAGGAACTGTACGTATTAATTAATCTCATTGCCAGAAGTTCAACTAAAAAGACTTACAGCCCATAACCGAAGCCCTCAAAACCCTCTATCCTCTCCTCCTAGCCAACAGCACAACAAAACGCATGATGATCCTCTCCACCGCCTCCTACTCCGTCCCAGAAGACACCAGGAGTTTCAAATGGTACATGGCAATAAACTGGTATATCAAAGTCATCGGGGGCGATACATTTTCTGAGATAACGGGCATGGCCAAGGAGACAGTTGCACTGAGCGATAAAATCCCATGGACGGTTTTCCGTGTACCATTGTTGAATGGCACAAAACTTGGTGATAGTAAAGGCGACGTTCACGCTGTCTTCGTTGGTGATAGCAAGGGTCGAGATGGGCTAAGTCTCGACCGAGGCAGATTGGCGAACTGGATATTAAATGAGATCTATGAGGAGAAGTGGAATGGATTGTGTCCAATACTTGCGAATGCTTAATAGGAGGGGTTGGAGAGGGGTGAGTTGTTTGTTGGGGAATGCAGTTATATTTACATGGGTTACACAATCCCCGCACGAAAAGAACTTTACGTTGAGGGGACATGATGCCATTATATATCAGTGTATCGACATCCCCATCGAGTGATGCGACGCAAATGTTCAAGGGCGTTATTTCACCTGGTTGCAATCTCCAAATCGTTCATTCACGCCCCTTAACTCGAGACTTGTTCGAACATGTTTGGCATTGAGGGGATGTTATTCGAAGTTCTTGACTTCAGCACCGGGATTGTCGAAATTTCTTCCCCGTCGCTTGATATAGAGGAAAAGAGGTTTCTGCATGATAAAAATTCAGGACAGCCATTCTTCTCGCCCACGGGTTGTTAGTGACAGTGTAACAGAGCGACTAAAGGGTAAGCAGTCAACATGCAACCCCTGAAACCCGAATCAAGTCTTCTTAGTCTTCACATCAACACACCACCAACCCTATACTCTCGACTCGCCCTTCTCTCAGCGAGTAGCAGGCCTCCCCGAACTTTTTGAATCGCAGACTTCTCCCTCCGATCTCAAGAATGAAACCTACCAAACAAAGCCATCTTCTCTACCCCCACCCTATCATCCTCCTCCTCCGGTATATTTTATTATAACCTATAACGTGGTTTATCACCGAGCGGGCCATATCACCGAGCGGGCCACTTTCCCCTATCAAACCTCTTCAACATACAATTACTCAACCACAACACATTTAATTAACTAAACTACTCAGAATCTGACGAGTTATTTAGTTCTACAGACTCTTGACAAGTTCGCATATTATGACCAGTCTTTCCACAAGTGCCACATCGTCGCCCAGAGGGCTGCCCCTCCTTTTGCCCACTCCCTTCAACGCGCTTATCGCGTCGAGCCTGCTCCTCTGCCTCCTTTTGAGCTAATTCATCCTGCGCATCCTCTATAATAAGTGCACCCCCTTGACGAATCCGAGTCTTTTTAGCCCTCCGACATTTACTAAGGGCTTCATTTGCCTAGCGAAGGGTCCGGACTTCAGCTGATAGTAAAGTCACCTCATGAGCTAATATCTCTGTGCCCTTAGCTAATATAGCTACTATCTTAAAAATTAGTATTAGTAAGCTTCCTTAATAGAGTGTAATATAATTTTTAACTAGTATAGTCTATAAGAGAGCTTTAGTTAGGTTATAAGAAGTCTAAGAGACCTATAGGTTAGTATTTATAGAGAGGTCTATAGAAGGTATTAGAGTCTATAACCTAATATTAAGCTTAGAAATAACTACCTATAGATTAAAAGAGACTAACCTAGCTCTATAAAACCTAGCTTTAGTATTTCAAGTTGTTATTAACTAATTATAAGCTATATAGAA